>VWZK01002262.1:56144-92090 GCA_013396935.1 Baryphthengus martii
CAAAAGGAACAGAAGCAATTTAGTGGTCACGTCTCAATATAGTGTCAGACTTAAACAAAAATAATACGATTTCCAATTATTTAAACAGGCATTTTGGCACTTCAAACAAATGAGGAATTATCAGGGGTTGATTTCATGAAGCGTTGTGCCTAGAGATAAGACTGGCGCACACACAAACTGCAAATGAAGCCAAACATTTTTACCTTTAAATAAATTATTCACAACAGCTGTAATCCCTGAAGGCAAACCTGTTCTAGTCCTCTGCAATCTTAATCCTGTCCTAGCCATTTTCCACACGAATTCTTGCACACTCTAACAGAATCTTCCCATAGGAAGAATTTTTTTTAACTTGTAAGAACAGAATAGTAATGAATATTTGAACTTAAACATTTGTAAATCACTTCTGCAGGAAACAGAACCAGTATAAAGGCTGCAAAACCTCATTTTTATTCAGAAAAAAATCGGGACTTGGTATGAATTTGGCTATGCTTCAAACTGAAGTTTAATTTCCCTCTAACATTCAAAAGCTTAAGAGCAGCACTGTGCCAGTACAGGCTTCCAGTCGTTCTGGAAGTCCAATCATGATTACTAACAGAGGAAATATCTGAGAGCCTTCTGTAAAATCTGAGTTCTCTTTAAATACATAAAAATAAAATAATCTTCAGAAGAGTTCAGAAACCGGAAAAGTAACTTCAGAGATATCAGTATCTAGCTTTCTTTATACCTTAATAGTGAAAAGTCACCTAAATATTAAGTCCAGTGCATCAGTTGTTTAGAGGGCAGAGTGGGAAACTCATCTCCATACACAAAAATTGACTATCGTGTCAGTTCAATAAAAATTCAAATGGAAAAAAAAAAGAAATTCACAACATTAGAAATACACCCAACTCAAAGTTAAATCAAGAAATGACACCAAGATTAAAAAAATGCAAAATCAGAAAATCAAGGTTGAATATGTACATGTCATTGCTAAATAATTTACTCTGTATGGAGAAAAGCCAGTATTTCATAGAACTGTCCTCAGTTGTAAGAAATTCAAGCATTTCAGAAGTCTCAACTGTAACTTTAATTTCTTTCCACAGATTTTAATTTGAAGGAGACAAACCACACAATTTTCCAGAAGCAGTTCTCCCAGGATACAATTTATAATGCAGTAGATAAAATGCTCAACTTGTATCAATTCCCCGTTCTGAGTTTGTAGTGTGCAGCTATAAATATAGCATTATGTTTTGACCCAGCTATCCCTTACTATGTCAAAGTTAGTTTAGAGCTTTTTTTCCCCACTACAAAAAACAGTGACCTCCATTTTACCTCCCTTCATACATTACACTACAGACTGTGTTCAGTTAATCTATTCCATTAGGTTCAAGTAAATGCACTTAAACAGTTAAGTACTCAGTTGAAGAAAACACTGAATCCAAGACATCACCTATGCATTTTCAGCCCATTAAGGTTATACAGATTCAAAAATATAACTTTCTTCATTCTTCGTTGCCCCCTCTGCTCCTCTTCTCTCCTAAAAGCAGGCCCTAAAAACAAAGACCAAGATTTTGAAAGATTTCAGGGTTTTCTGTTAAACAGAACTTTTACTATAAATATAACTTTATACTCTGCAAAAAAATTAAGGAGCACTAAATCGGTATCAAACAAGAAGCAACCTTAAACAGCTCCTTCAAAAAAGATAAAAGGGGTCAAAGCAAAGAGCAGAGAGAATCCCAAGCCATAGGGCCTAAGTGCAGTTTCCCCCAGTTGTCTCCCTACAGTGGCTTACAAGTGTGGCATTTAGCAGTTTTCTCTCACTGTCCATATTGTTTTGATGTTTGCGTACTGCAGCTACTGGATAACTTCTCTTTTCTTCCTATTACTCACTAAGTCAGGCCTTGGGCTTTACAAGGTATTCCCCTTGTGCCTGTCAGTCTCCAACATGCTTTCCTTTCAATCCTAAATCAATTAGAAGGTAGTGAGAGATGCAGTGGAAATAATCTATTTATATACTTGCTGTTCTCAAGTTGTCCTATTTACCAGTTACAGTCCTATTGTTGTCCTATTTAGCAGAAACAGTTACCCACAATCAGCAAACGATGTAGTCAAATAAAAAGCACATCAGTAGAAAGTCCTATTCCTAAACTAGTAACAATGTGCGCATGCACACACGCTACTTTGTGTTATCTTCAAGAAAACAAGTATCCTTCTTCCCACAGTTCCTACCTAGATTGTGAGTCGTTTTAAAACACACACCTCTACTTCAGCCCCTAGCTGAGGTTGGGAAAAGTGACAAACGGAACCACTCCTGTAAGTGACAAGAAAGAACAAGACAGACCAAAGAAGAGGAAGGGCTCAGTTAAATGACATTTGAAATGGAGTAAGTTACATCAGAGGTGGAAATACAAAATAGAGATTAGTTGGTTAAAATATAAACAGAAAAAAAGACAATTTCAGAGTTAGTTTTAGTTTTAAAATTTGAGACAAATAAGTCACTTCATTTCAAAACTCACAGTATCTTCTCATATTATGGAATTACTGCCAGTGTGTTTCCCATTCTGCTCAGAAAAGACTGAATATATGAGTAAAGAAAAAGAGCTTAACATGAACACTTACACAACTCAAAACAGGAAAAAAATCTGTTCTAATCTGCATGAGATCCTGATGTGTTTAAAAAAATAATTTTTTTCTTTAAAGTCAATCATCTTGGGAGCTTTGAGAACTTCGTTAGAACCTTGTAACATTCGCTCAGTTGCTAATATGATGAGATTATTTTACCTTTCCTGTTTGGAATAGTACAAAAAAATTGAGAGGTCTGTTTGTCCCTTTTTGTAATTCATAAGCTTCAATTTACTCTATGTTGCACGGTACTTAAACGTAACTGCAGAGAGAATTAAACAGAAAATCCAGAACTTTAAATAGAACTGTTTTCCAGATCTTTCCACTCCATGTGAGAAGAGTTTCCCCATTTTTATTTTCTTTCTCAGCTTGCAGATGTGGAAAAAAATAGAAATACTATCCAGAAAATTATGTTAGATTTCTGCTAGAGTTTTGGGGAAATGAAGGATTAGTAAACCTCACTTCCTTATACCAAATTTAAAGTTAAAATTAGTTTCTGGTGGCTTACATTACATGATCAGTTTTTCTCTCCTACTGCCCATAATACCCGATGGCAATCTATGATAGGTGCTCAACCACCACTACAACCTACAGGGAGGACACCATTCAGCTTGTCTATTTGATGAGTCATTAAAGGTGACACACAGAAAATTCTTCAGTAACTGAAGTTGTAACACCTGTATTCTTCACAAAAGCAGCAGTGCTTAGCCACAAACCTCATCGAGAAATACTCACCAAGGGCTCTAAAGAGACAAAAAAAAAAAAATCCTTCCTTTTGTGAAGGTGAAAGTTATGACTGAAGTTGTCACTTCAGGCCTGAAGGTGACTAAACTAAAGCTGCTCTAGTTTTACAGAGTTTTCACTATAGCTTCTCCTGTTGTAGATATTCAGGGCTGTAATTAAGACCACTGTTTTTCAGGTTTCAAAGTTCACATGTCCAAGTTCACCCACATTTATATTGCTACATGTAAAAATTTTGGGTTCCATTATCTAAAGTTTTACACAGGAGAATTGTTCATAACAACAAACATACTTTATATGACAGCCTTGAAAAGCTAGCTAGTTTTGTAGTGCTTTTTTTTTTCTTGTATTTAGCATCAGCTGATCGGGATTCTTCTCTACAATCTTCTGTAACTCTCTCCATAAAATCCACTCTGAACTGTCTTTCTGCACTCCTACAGTAATCCATGTAATTGAAATTCCCTTTCAATGAAGCGGTGAGACTTGCAAGGAATAAAATAAAGGTTCCAGAAGAACCTCCTGCTTAAGTTTTACCCATAAACTTTCCTCTCACCACTCAATCCTGTTTAGCTTTCCCTCAAATGGGAGGCATGCCACAGTGATTATCCCAGTCACCACTACTACATCATTACTACTCACGGTCTGAGGCAGTGACCAAAGATACATTCAGTATCCAATACACCAAAGAAAAACAGTTTTCTGTTCCATCTTCTACTTCTTTCCTGAAGACTTGTTTGTTTCCATTTTTTACTGTGCACAGAGCTTACGCCTTCGAAGAACTGTCCACAATAACAAAACTTCTCCCAAAGGATCACAACAAACTAGGGCTGTTACGGCAGCCATACAAGTAGAACTGTTTTCATTCTCTTCCAGAAGTACGCGTTACTTTCCACTCAGCAATGTTGAATCCCAGCAGCTACTTATTGTCCAGTTTCACTGTATTTTTAAGTTCTTCTTGAATGTCTCACAATTAATTTTGGATTGTATGATTTTGTGTTCGTGGCAGAATGTCAGCATACATTATTCCTTCATTTATGAATTTGCTGAAGGCACATATCCTTGAAGATTCCACTGGAAAGACCTCTGTGGAAATTGATCGTTTAGTCTTACCCTTTTCTCATCTTCTGGTCAGTTATTAATACAACAGGAGGCAGTTCTTCTAAATCCACAACAGCTGACTTCCTTTAAAAGCCTTTGGCAGCAGGTCTTGTCAAATGCTTTTTATAAATCGAAGTGCATTATACCAGTCATATACTTGTTCCCCCCCTCAAAGGATTCTAACTGTTTTGTGAAGCACGGCTTCTAGCTAAAAAAAAAAACGTAATCTCTTTACTGTATTTATACGTTTACAGAATCTGTATACTTTACTTCCTCAAAACTCCCAGTTGTACTTCTCTCCTAGGGCTCCACGGTATCACACTTGCATCTTCTGCTCCTCCAGCACACACAAAAAAAATCTGACACTTCCATATCTGAGGTATTTTACAACTTGAGCAAATATCATCTGGTCTGCATATCATCCTCCTATTCATCTTACTGGTTCACTTTCAACATATTAAAGACAGTTCCTCTTGTCCACACCTGTAAAAAACTCCTGTCTGAGAATTTCTCTGCAGTCCTCCACAGTGAACACTTCTGCAAAACACTCCTGTGGCTCGTCTGCTGTAGCAGCACTTTCTTGAGAATTCCCTGGCATGCCAGACACTTAAGGGACTCCAGCCTTCTCATACGCTTCCCACTATAGGTGACAGGGATATAGTATCTTAGGGGTTTAATTTAAAATTTGCCCTCTCTTCCACCTTTCATTTTCTTATCTAAGAGTTCTGCTCTTCAAAGGATTACTATCATCAGCTTTCTTGATTCTATTTAACCAGTACATTGCTTTTTTTTTTCTTTTTAAACTTTTTTTGATACATGTTACTTCCAGGTCTCCAATTTGCTGTCTTTATCTGGTCTCTGTGACACGTGCAAGACTCACCTTCACAGGTACACCTCTTCACAAGGCTTGCTTAAGTTTTTGGGAAGCGGGAGGATAAGTCTTAATAAAAAACTGTGTGAATGTTTTACTTCATACAGGAATGCCAAATAACAGTACCACACAGGTAATGTGTACAAGATGATTGCCAAGTAATATCCCAAACCAGACCTTCTGCATCGCTTAAGATTAAAGTCTCCTCTTTGCACACTGAGACAGATGATTGAAAAACATCCTTGACAGTTGGGAAAAAATAAAAATTGTCTCTTCATCACATCCAGTTGTGAGATTTGTTCTTCCTCCTCCCTCTTGAGAGTAAATGAAGGTTACTGCTATTACCGTAACTTTTTCCTTCTGTTTTGGCATGTCTTCTGGCATTTTACAAAATTGTCAGCATTCTGATTATATGGTTAACAGCACAGTGACATTATTAAGCCCCTCCACCTCCTTTTCAGGTATATTTCAGTCCACACCAATTAACATTCTACTTTATCCCATTCTCCTTAATCACACAGCACCTTTCTACTAAAGCAACTCATCTCTAATGCAATTCCCACACACTTGCACCTAGATATTGCAGACTCATGGATTATCTTCCATCAAGCTTCTCAAAATGCTTACAGCATCATTATGTTCATTTTAAAACAGTTATTTCAGTCTACTACCTTTTTTTAAAAGGCACATAGCATTTTGATAAAAGCACACAAGACTCTGCACTTAATCAGCTTGTCTATTTTTATATGCACCATTTAAGAGGACTTAATTTGCTGATACATTAAAAGTCAGGAAAGAGGCAAGAAGAAAAAAGGGACAAAAGGAATCAGGGAAATACTACCCAAAGAAACATCTATCTTCTACAGCCTTCTGTTTTCAATTTAAGGAATGATATAAATTTATTATAGCTAAGCTAGTCTTCTTTTCACATTATATTACAGCAGATTTTGACAACAGGTAGAGTATACCTCCAGTTCCCGGGACTAAAAAGGAATCCTATATATGGCTTCTACATGTTTAGAAGCAAGCTTCCATAAAAAAATATTAGCATATAGCAAAATAGTGGTTTTGCATTTATTATCACATCAAATTGAACTGCAGCACAACCTTTCAATTCTGTCGGGCATTTCTCATGTAGTACACTAGCTGTCAAAGTCTCTTGATGCCTTTTGTTGCATCCTCTTGAAATGTCAAAGTTTTATAGCCTGCAGCTACTCTGTCACTTCATCTGACTTTATATATGAAATAATGTAGGGAGAAGCAGATCACTGAATCTGACCTGCTTCAAGGGTGAAAAATTTAAGTCACAAGAAACCAAGTAATATAATGTGGCAGCCTTTTATTAATAGCATGAAAGCAAGTAGAGCATGGAATAGCTTTCTTATTACACTAATAATGACATATTAGATTACAGTATGCTCATTTTTTGTCAGATTATATAGACACTGCTTCTAGAAGGACAGAGAACTAGAATCTTTGTCTAGCTTTTTAAGCATGATCATTTTTTCTGAGACTTTGGAGGCTTCCTGGTTTAGCTAAGAACTATCATGAGTAGCAAACCACCTCTAATAAATACGCTGCTAAACAGAATTGTTTAATCACATTTTCTTATTCTTGTTCTATTTCAACTTTCTATTGTGACAATAAGAGATACTTGAGTATTAAAAGGTTTAGGGAGCAATCAAATAGAATCCTCAATTTCAAAGTGGGAAGAGCTTCACTGCTCTTGTGACACTGCTCAATCCTTCCAGTTTCTGCTTTTCTCAGAGCACTGTCTTTTCTCCCTCCTCCTATGGAAAAAAATATCTTTGCAAGTACAGATGGTGACATACACACCTTGGCATGCCTCAACATTTAAAAACCTCCACCTGAGCCTGTGAAATCATGAACAATCACAACAAGAAAAGGTGAAGTTTGAATGCCGCTTCCTGGGAGGTGAGTTGAATCAGAGACTGCTCACAAACTGCGCATGGTATCTGTAGAGGAGAGGAAGCAGGAGTGCTCTCCCCATCCACTACAGACTCCTTTGCTGTAGGTGTTAGAATCAGAACAACAAATCAGATGAACCCCAAGTGCTCACTCAGCAGAGGGGTCTCTTAAGGAAACCCATAAACCAAAAGATATACCTGTACCCCCAAAGAAAAACACAGCTAAAAACAACAGCTTGAGATTGCTTTGTTTATTTAAATAAACTGCTTGATTTTGCACAAGGCAAAACTTAAATTATTTTCTTTATAAGCATTTACTGCTTTTTGAAGTTTCGTTTTCTGCATAAAGCTACAGTGGAACTGCTGAGTCTAAATGCTCAAGACTTGTTAAAATAAAATACTTTGTGCACTACTTTATCACCAAACATAATAGGTATCACACTGCAAATAAATGAGTACAGTTTAAGTAGTCACAAGTTACAAAGATGTCTAGAGGTTCTAGGTGTACATCTTCTCTTCTTGCCCTTTAGTCAACATAACTTGCTTGGTTTATTGTTCCAATAACATCCTAGTCATCGGCATGAATATAAACAAAAACAGAAAGGTGGCAAAACGTCAAGCAAAACGTTAAAAGGATATATAGAAAAAGTGCACTTAGAGCAACACATCCATTAGATAGGAGACCAAACCTGAACAATCTCTAAATTAAGTTGTTTCAAGTATAATCTTGCATGGCAGCACTTGGATTTCACTCAAAAATCAGTTTCTTGAAAGAGCAGATAGGATTTCTCTCACTACACAAATTTTTAAGCCAATACTGCGGGCTTTCTGGCAAAGTCATCATTATAAGTACCCATCTCTGCAACAGAGAAATTAAAAAAAAAATTAGAAAAGACATCTGGAAGGGACTTTTCTAAGGCTTTTCAGAATAAAGGCCCTCAGAATGAAGGCCAACTTGACTGATATTAATTTATCTCCTTAAGTAATAACTCAGTACATAAATTCTCAGTGTGGAAGTAATGTTCCTTTCAGAAGGATTGCATTTAAATTTTAAGATAATTCTAGTTCATAGGATTACATTCATACACTTGACTTAACATAGCTTTAAAATGAGTACTTACAGAAGATGAGTTTTAGTAAATCATGACAAAAGCCATGAATATAAAATTCTGAGTGGGACGTTTTCCCGCTACTTATTAGTTTACAAGAATAGCTTTACAGTTTAAGACAGATGTTGTATATGACGTCATACTTCCCTTCCTTGCATTAGTGAGGGGTTGAATCCAGCAGGCCAATAGAGGGGAGGCTGCTGCTGCTCCAAGTCCCCAGGTTCAACCAGGAGTAAGGCTCAGCATGCACTCCCTGTTGGCACACACACGTATATGTACATACCGTAATCAGCACTGAGTGCTCGAACACACACAGGTAGCACCACAGCCTCATCCTGCTTCCCTCTCCAGTCTAAGCAGGACTGAGGTCCACTAATGAAGATCCCTTCAGCAGTCTGCCCAGTAGCCAGTCCAGGATCCCAGTCTCTCTACTCGGATATAAAAGCCACCAAGATCACAGTTCCACTGCAGTTCCTGGTACAGACCATCTCTCATGTGCCCGCACACACGGCTGGCTGGAACTCCCCTGATCCCCCAGCAGCCAAACCCCCATTGTCTCACCCTTAGAGACAAAACACACATGTAGGTCTTGCTCTAAGAAACACCTAGATCCCACTAACTCTCTGGCAACTGGTGAGACTCCCCTGGTCCCACCAATAGCCAGCTCCTCCCACACACACCTGTCTTCCAGGCTTCATCTCTGCTAGTGTTCACACACTCACCCTCTCTGCAGCAACTGACACCACAGACACAGGAGCCCCTATCATGTCAGGTCTCACTCCAGTTGCTGGCACTTAACATGTTCTCATTGCAGTGTCTGCAGCTGCTGGCACCACAGGCACATCCACGATCCTACTCCAGTCACTGCGGTCAAACTCCCATCACACTCACCCAGGAAAAGAGAAAGTAATTCAAAACAGAGACAGGACAAGCTCCACTGATCTGGTGAAAGGCATGGACAGGTAACAATACAAACAAGCACCCTATTTAGCATTCAACCAGCCTTTCTTTAGCCCCTTATCCCTCTATTTTCCCCACACCCGTTCCTGCCCAAATGACCTAGGTTACATCTCCACCTTTGATTTATTCCCTAAGCATCCCATAGCAAGTTCTGTGCTATCCTGAAATGCCCTTTTCCCCTTCTCAATCCAAAAGGTCCTCACTCCGAAAGTGACCCACATTGCTTGGTTTCACTTCTGGACAAGGTGGCTGACAGTCTCCTGGGCCAGCCCTGGGAGGGGCCTGGTCAGGGTTTTCCTTTCCTTTCAGTTCCTAATTTGGGTTCTTCCTGCCCACCGTTTTGCTTCTGTGTTCCTCCACTGGCTTGTGGAGATGGGCCTTTGAGGGGCTGATGTTCTCTGAACAGAGCCAGACAAGGTGCTACTCAGGTGCCTCCAACTGCCATCGTCTCTCTGTCCCTCTGTAGGTGTACAGACAAGCTTGGATCACATAACCTAACACTTAGCTCACCTTTGAACACTTAACTTGAAAGCTCCAGAAACATGTGAGATGAGAACGGTGTAGTAGATTTGATGCTTTGATGCATTGATGCAGGTGCAATAAGGCATTAAAATATCACATCATTTATCTTTTCAAACCCTGGGATTCAAAACTAGGCATCCTAAGCTCGAGCTGTGGAATTCACCTCCCTCTTTTAAAGTAAGCAGGAAAAATTGTTACTTGCAACTGACCTGCAATACCAGCTTGAACACTGGTTAGAGTAATTTTAAAACATTTGGCAGATACATGTTTTCCTTAACTTGCCTCCAAAGTACAAATTTCTCAGCACCAACACCCAGCTAACAGTTAAATGGAAATTGGGTAGGGAGAGATTGACAGCAGGCACAGAACTCCATGGTGTCTTCACTACCATCACTGCTTCACCCACCCCTGCAGCACAGCGGGCCACTTCTGCCATTCTTGTCAATGGACAGACCATTCACTGGTGGGTGGTGCTCTACAGAACAGATAGTACTGAAAGATTAAAACCTTCAATTTTAGTTGACCAAGAAAGTCCAGTCTATTGAGAGCATTCACTGTATTGAAACTCTAGCTTTCATTGTTGCCACTGGGTTTGAAGGGCACCCTGGCCAAGTTGCTTTTCCTGTCTAGAACTCAATGTCTGCATTGTATATGAAATAACACTTGTCCAGTTCACCCAGATCTGGAAACAGAGACAGCAATTCACTAGCACTTAATTCCTTGTCAAGCCTTCAAGCACATCCAGTACAGACCTCACTAACCTCCCAACATCAAAATTACAAGAATTCTCGAATGTATGAGTTACATATCAAACTGTAATTGGGGGAAGCGGGATGTCTGTTTCTAAAAGGCTTTAATTCACATGATATTAAATATTAAATATGATGGCTTATCCTCCTGAGAACCAGGCATGAATCACTGCTACCTCCTTGCAATTCAGTCCATGTACAGTGACACAGCCAGAACACCAAACTGAAGACGATTAATAATCTTGTTTTATAAGAGAACTACTTGTTTCATAATTGATAACTAAATGCCTAACAGTTTGTTCTTTTAGTCATCCTACTCAGTTTTCCTGAGACTGTAAAGCTATCAGTTGCAAGCCACTTACAGCTTTTAAATGCTCAGACGACCTGATGTGACTCCTCAATCTTTGCCTTTGTCATTTACTCGTAAGGGGTTAAACTCGCAGAGACTTGCTCTGGAAAAGTCTAAACTATATGCCAGTCCCCACTGAATGCCCCTTGTTTATCTTTGGTGGCTTAGACTCGTCTTAGCTAAAACGAAAATAAATAAAAATCAAGCCAAATTCAGACACAAATCCCAAAAATTTCAATGAACAAATGTTTACTTGCCACTGGGAGACACTTCTCAAGCTTCTCAGATTAGACAGTAGGAAGAATTTATTTACTGGAAGAGTAGTTAAGCATTGGAACACGAGTCACCATCCCTGCAGCTGTTCAAAAATGGATAGATGCGGCACTTCGGGACATGATCTAGTGGTCATGAGAGGTACTGGGTAGAAGGTTGCACTTGATGATCTTGGAGGTCCTTTCCAACCTTAATGATTCTATGATTCTAAGCTCCACTTCCTCAGCAACAGGGCTGATGACTGGAGAAATAACAGCAACACTTCTCCTTTGAAACAGAATCAGATATTCTATAATACCAGTTCGAAGGAAGGATGCTCAACATGCTGGCAAGATTTGCTTGCAGCTCAGAAAGCCAACCGTAACCTGGGCTGCATCAAAAGAAGCATGGCCAGCAGGTCAAGGGAGGTGATTCTACCCCTCTAGTCCACTCTGATGAGACCTCACCTGGAGTACTGCATCCAGCTATGGGACCCCCAACATAAAGAAGACACGGATCGTTTGAAGCGAGTCCAGAAGAGGATCACAAAGATGATCAGAGGGCTGGAGCATCTCTCCTAAGAGGACAGGCTGAGAGAGCGGAGGTTGTTCAGCCTGGAGAAGAGAAGGCTCCAGGGAGACCTTACAGCAGCCTTTCAGTACCTGAAAGGGGCCTACAGAAAGCCAGAGAGGGAGGGACTTTTTACAAGGGCACATAGTGATACGACAGAGTAATGGCTTTAAAGTGAAAGAAGTTAGACTTAGATTAGATATAAGTAAGAAGTTTTTCACTGCAGGGGTGGTGAGACACTTGAGCAGGTTGCCCAGTTATGTTGCGGATGCCCTCTTCCTGGCAGTGTTCAGGGTAAGGTTGGTTAGAGTATTGAGCAACCTGGTCTAGTGGAAGGTGTCCCTGACCATGGCAGGGGAGTTGGAACGAGATGATATTTAAAGTACCTTCCAGCCCAAATCATCCTGTGATTCTATGCTTCGCAGAGTGTTGCTGCTGGAGGACACAGAAGGGAAGGCCATTCCAGAAGATATTAGAAAGCTGTGCCAGTAATGGAAAGAATGAAATACTTCTCCACAATGCATAACAGCAGCACACAGGATGCATTAGGTCATAAAAGCTTCCAACACACACACACAAGGAGCAGAGATTACATTAGAGGCGCATCCTGAAATATCTCTGCAGTAAAAAGGGATTTTTTATTTATTTATTTTTAATATATAGAAGCAGGGTAACATTTCTGTGTACCATCACAATACATTGTGAGGAATTTATCCTCCAAGATGAAAATACAACTTTTTGAAGACTGCAATACTGAATACAGGGCAGTAACTGCCAAGAAAATGAACAAAGCTTCATTCTAAATTATGGTTAATTTACTTAACCATACTTTAGTCAATCGAATTTATCTTTTACTAAATTGCGTAGTATTATGCAATACCACCAGATTCAGAAAACAGAGACAGACAAACCTTAATTAGAAAAAATTTTCTAAAATCAAGTTCTTTTTGCAGGCACCACCTTCTTCCTTCTCCATTTATTTCCACCTCTACTGCAGCAGTACCAGACCAAGTCAGTCACATTACTTCAGGTCATCAATGTTATAAATACGGCACTGTAGGAAACAGTCATCGCTATCTGAGCAATTGCCTCTACTGATTAGGCTTTTATCAACATCTCTGGGATAGTAGATGGGGCTAATGTTAGCACTGCGGTACCCAGTAATATTGCTAATCAAGAGAACAAAACATGCTTTACAGCGTATTCATCAGGGAGGCATCTTTCAGACAAACTGCTCTGCAATAGAAGCCTTCAGGGACTTCGGCAGAAACAGCGAGAAAAACAATACTTCTCAGTTTCTCATGCTTCTTGACTCCTGATACCTTCCAGGTTCCAAGATACCAGGAAGAGTTCTCTCCACGCAGCGAATAGCACCTTTCACTAAGTGTCACAGAATCACAGAGTATCTTTGGTTGGAAGAGACCTTCAAGATCATTCAGTCCAACCTTCGACCCGGAACTGCAGGTCATCACTAAACCATGTGCCTAAGTACCAGGTCCACACGCCGTTTAAATACATCTAGAGATGGTGACTCCAGCACTGCCCTGGGTAGACTATACTAATGTTTGATAACTCTCTCAGTGAAAAAAATATTTCCTAATATCCAGGCTAAACCTCCCCTGGCACAGCTTGCACCCATTTCTTCTAGTCCTGTCACTTGCCACCAGGAAGAAGAGGCTGCCCCCCTCCTCACTCCAGCCTCCTTTCAGGTAGTTGTAGAGAGCAACCAACCTGTGAAACCGAGTCTAAATATTCTCTTGTGTTTAATTTTTAAGTGTACACTGAAACTGATTAACACTGATGTGTTTAATCCTGCAAACATTTTAAATAGTTGAAGTATGAAAGTAAAGTCCCAGTCCACAACATGATATGCTCTGATAAATAACTGGTTTATATTGCTTTTAAAGTTTCGTTCTCTCTCTGCTTCTCCTCCACACTAAACTGCAGCTCTTCACTTGCCTACCACTTTTCCATGAGAATTGTTTTTATTTTATCAAAATTGGAAAAATGCATGACCCACAGCCACATTAGACCACTAAAAGCATGGAGAGTGTTTAAGGAAAACACCAGTCTGCCTACACTAACCAACAAAAAAAAAAAAGATTTGAGAGTATTAGAGACCTTCTGCAAGAAAAGCATTTGCACAATGGACAACCTGTTTCTAGCTTGCCTTTCTACTGAAAACAGAGCTTGCTGAGCATTAACCATTTCAGAAGAAACTGCTTCATCACTCTTTCTCTGGGATGCTTTTTTAGTCAGAAAGCTAGCTAAGCTATTAATTTTCCCTCTTATTTTTCTCTCTCCTTATTTCAAGGAGTCTAGCAAGAACACTACTTTATTTCAGTGCTCCTTTCTTACATCAGTCTCCTTAAAAGAAGAGGAAAGGCTCCACTGAAAGAGGAGCATATTCTTAAATTACTCTGCATATAAACAGTGTAAACTGCTGGAATTTATGCCTGGCTCAATCTTATGAGTTTCAACGCTCCATTCCCTAAAAGCAACCCCACTTTAGCACTCTGAAGAATCACAAGTATACTCAAGGTTAAAACTCAAAACTTGACGATGAGTGCAGACCACTCAGGAGCTGAAGTTAGATGAATTCTGCTGTCCACGTACACCAAGTGGTAGATGGCCTGGACAGGAAGGCTCTGACAAGATATAAGATCTTCCTCCAACCTGGAGGAAATAATGAGCGTTCCTACAAAAGGAGCAAACTAAGAGCAGAGCATGCTAAGAACTTCCAGGAGGAGGCATCAAAATGCAGACTGGAAAAGACAGGAGAGAATTGCAAATATTTACTTGCGAAAGGCTCCCGAGTATGAAACCCAAGAACGAAACAGGCTTCTCAGAAGCTCAAAGGCAGGAAAAACCAAGTGTGGATTCAACGAGATGCGTTCAAAATTGGCTGTTTTGTTAAGCCATTTGATTTTTCTGCAGTAGACATGGGAGATGACATTAAAAAAACAAACACGCACACAAAAACCCAGACACATATTGTTATTTGGCAGAAGGACAAATTATTTCAGAAGCACAAGAACTGGTGCATTCAAATAAGGGAGAAGGGCAGGGCTACTCAGAGGAGGAATATGGAGACTTGGAATTGTGATGCATCTCTCTCTGGGTCACATTTCATTTCCTCCTTTGAATATCTGCATCCTGCAAGCAATTATTTTTCCACAAAGAGTTTTATACATATATGTGTGTATACACATACATACAAACAGAGTATACAGATACATCTTTACTCCCCTCAAAAGAGACAGCTTAAAATAAATTGTCCAGTCTATTCCATGGGATGTTTCAGAACACAAAAAGTTTTGTAACTTTTTCCAGGTCCAGCAATATTAACATTTCATTATGGATACAGCATGTACAACAACTGTTAGAAAGCTAACTAGAAGGCTCTATTTCAGTCCCCTCAAGAGACATCAAGAGCTGGCAGAAAGACTGCATACCACTGGCAAAAGCTGCTTCCATGCCTCTTTTGTTGAGGGATTATCACTGTGAAAAAGGTGAGTTTGAATTCATCGTATTTCTTGCATCTAATAATGTCCACCGCTTAAATATATGCCATCACCACGTTCTGAAGCAAACCACAGTACATTTAATCCAAATGTAATGGCCAATTAAAAAAATAACTAAAACATTTTAAATGCTGTTTTAACATACTTCATAGTATTCATTCATTGTAATTATTAAGATCAGGTTATACTCTAAAATGTACCAAAAAAAAAAAAAATCTCAAGAACAAGAATTTAGTTTTCCTGTCTTACCCAAAACAGAAACATAACGGGTTTGTAAAGCAAGAGTAACTATCAGCATTTTCAGAGGTGGTATTACTTGAAGAGCAATATAATGTCTGTGTCGAACTGTTGGTTTGAAAGCTTACTTCTATAGAAGCTGAAAAAAGACAGGCAGATGCACACACACAGACACCCCCCGTAAGGGCTTTAGAATGGGTTTATCTTGAAGGAAGACAAAGGAATAAAGTACTGCAATGCTACTTAGAAGCCATATAAAGCAGGGACTTCATTTTTATGGAGCTTAACTTCCATGGTGTGTTTTGTACCTGTCTTTCCTCATTTGCAAAAAAAATGATTTTGGATAATTTATGTTAAAAGTGGCTGGACACACTCATGTATTTTTCAAGATAATAATGCATTTCCACTCCACATAACACCCAAAATTATAAAGGCAACTTATATTCGTTTGGAGCGTAATAAGAAAGGAAATTAATACTGTTACATAAAAGTCATACCCAACATCAAAAGTAAACTGCAGAACTAAGGCATGAACGCTTTTTACTTAAGGGATTCTTCCTCTCAGGCACATGCCGTATTTGTTTGACAGACAACCTTGCTCATTCTCTTCTTTAATGCCCTAAAAACTGCAGTGGCTTCTCACCAGAACAGGGTTACATTTAAAAGCTTATCGTGAGCTGAGTAAAGGCCATCTCAGTACATGCCTTCTATCATGAGCACAGGCTCCGTTTTGAAATGAAGATCATCCCTGAAGAGAGTGAAAAAGCAAAACCACCACCTATGACAATGGTAATGCTGCAAGAAAGCACACTCAGCAGACAGCTACCTCCTCAAATGGCTGGCCCTTGCTACGAGAAGTAAGCAAGCTCCTACGCTCTCCAGAAGCCTTCACATTTCTCCTCAGTTTTATTACTCTTCACTCCATGCAACGGAAATAAAACAGAAATAGTGAGGAAGAGGAAGGGACCAGGTACCAAGTGTCTCAAGTGATCAAGCATCCAAGGGCTTGTGCTTCAAGCTTTGTCTCAGGACAGAGAGGTACCCCAACTGATTTTTTTTTTTTTTAACTTCTGTAGCAACTCTGTGAGGTGTCCTTTACACCTCACTACTACTGTTCACTCCTCTAGCCTCAACCAGTCTGAATACTTTTCTTTTGCATTTGAACAAAGAGGAAAGACTTTTAGCATGTTCAGTTAGACATTCAGAGCATCAGCTACACTTGCTCCAGGCATTTTCCCCTTACACTGAATGATTATTGGTATAGCTACAACTTGCCATCTTTAAATACTAATAAATCACAAGGGAAATTAATGTTCCCATGGTAGTTGATAACTATGACTGCCATCTTAAAAAACTAAGTTTTTTAAAAGCGACAGTCCCGTTGTTAAGACTTTCAAGGAAACAAGTCGTGCTTTTCAGAAAAAGATTACAAAGCAAGCTCTCCTAATAACAAGTCAGCTGAAGTACGGAGCAATAGAAGAATTTCCAACATCCAACTTGTACTTCAGTTACCATCTTGGATGAAGATACATCATGTTCAGCCATAGAAGTGGGATTACTTAGATTTTTGTCATTCTTAAAACCCACCCTCACTACTTATGTCTTAACTAAACTGAGACCATTACTTCTGTCATCTATGTACCATAACGCAAACAAACCCAGTCTCCTTATGTGCAGCATTTCATAAATAATTTAGAATGGCAATTTCATTTCCTTTAGATCAGGACTTTAGCCCGTTGAGAACAAGAAATCTTTACTACTCTTATTAAAAATTTACTATATGGCTGTTCTGGCATCATCACAAGAAACACTGCATACAAGCATTATGCATTAGGAAAATAAAAAAGCTACATTTAAAACATTTAGAAGATGCTGGCAAGCAGACAATACCTGAGAAATGCAAATAAAGCTGACAGTCTAACTTTCACTGCTGATTCTTTCCAGGACAAAAAGCAGCCATGCAAGACAGCTTAACCCTTTGCTTTAAGGTCAACACACATCACAACAGACATTTGTCACTACGTGAAAAAAAACAAACACTTAAGTAAAAACATTTTCTAACAAAGCAAAAAGGCAATCAACCCACTTCCCTCATACAGCTTTCCATCAGAGTATGTTACAAACCTAGACAGGTCACACGTGTTTACCAAAGTCACACAGGCAGTAAGAGTGCATCCTCTGCCAGCAGAGTTGCTACCTTCGGAACAGCAAACCTAAGGAATGGGACTGGAAGTATAACAGCCACAAGACAACCCCCAAGATGATGCAGAATGAAGGGGCCTTAAAGTAACACGCTATCTTCAGTAGCCCATCTCCTGTTACCAAAGGAAGGTGGGTAACCTTGTGGCAAGTGTGTTGCTTCACCACGCTTTCACAGCTCTCCTGCCAGTAGTCACACAGCCCTATCTCAAAGCACCAGGCACACGGCACAATGATAAGACTTTGCAATCCCATTGCAACTTTGAGATTTAAAAGCACAACCGCCGATGCCAACCAGCAGGGCTACAGCTTGTGCTGCAGCAATACCCACCCTAATCACCACTTTCGGGCAGGCCTCAGCACATGCTATAACGCAAGGATCTTTCGCAGCGGTCTCTAGTAACATGGCAAAGGAACATGCTTCCTTCGGCCACTTGCTCTCTCCACAAAGCCATTAGAATACAGTATTAAGTATCACAGTCTCCTGCAAACCATGTGCCTGTGATAACAAGCTTTCAGATTTTGTTTGAAGTGAAGCCGTAGAAACTACTGTCCTCACAAACACTTTTTATTTAAAGAAAAATCTTCCAAATCAGACCTGGACAATATCAAAATACCGGATAGAAAAGTTTTCAGGTGATTCTCACAGGTACAAAGTTTGCTTTCTATCCAGTAAGCCAGGCTGCAGTTTCAAGGCCTTCAGTCTCAGGACATCAAGGCACCTATTCCACAGAATGCCTGTATTTTCTAACCCCCTTCCTAGCAACAAGCAACCAGGCTGCGACCCTGACCATTCTGTAATCCATTTCTGAGAGCAGAGGGTGAACACGCTACTATTTGCCCACTGTATGGAATGAAGCATTGCTACTGGGCTCAGCACCAGCTTTCAATCCTCTTTTTTGCTGCCAGTCCGAATGGCCACTTTCAGATGCATCAATCAGGCTGATATGCCACTCACTGAATTAGGAACTGCACTTCTTCCTAGCACAGCCTGCCAAGAGAGCTGCGCTGTCTTCCGTACTAATGACTTGAGAAGGGACTAAAATAAAGCTTTGGCGCTGATGTCCACCAAGAGAAGGTACTCCCATCATTACTGGAGATGGCTATCATTGTGTTTTTCCTTTTAGGTTGACTGTCATGCAAAAATATATTTAGTAGCCTAGAATGGCATAATCCTTTCAATTATATGTCCCTCACACTGAGCTGAAGCATAACAAAAGCATGTTTTGTTTGCTATAGTTTTCCAAGCAGGAAAGGCAGTTGGATCTTCAAAGGAAGCAAAGGTCAATTTATCCCTCTTGCATAAGGCTCACCAGCCAGCAACAGCTGATTTGGTCAGCTGTGGATCAGATGACCCAGCTCAGACCATGAGAGGGAGTGAAGCAATTTCTCTGTAGGCCAGGAGAACCCATTTGGAGTTCACTACATTATTTCCCATAACTTTTCAAAAGGGATGCATATGAGAAGACAGATAAACTAGGGCAAAGAATCAGAGAAACCCAATTGGTATAAGATATACAGGCTCAAGGAGAGTAATTGAGGAACAGTGAACCAGGAGACCTGATCAGAAAAAGACGTATCAGAAAAGCTTAATTCTGAGATAGCACACAGAACAAAGTAGCCTGAACCACCTGCAGAGGAAGCAAAGCCGGACAAATAGCACTTTAGCAAGCCATGAGAGGCTGTTAGATACCACCCAGAGCAAAGGTTGTACACCTAGAACCATAGAATCATTTAGGTTGGAAAAGACCTTTAAGATTATCAAGTTCAACCCTTAGCCTAGCACTGCCAAGTCCATCAATAAACCATGTCACTAAACAACATTTTTTAAATACCTCCAGCAATGGTGACTCAACCTCCTCCCTGGGCAGCCTGTTCCAGTGCTTGATAACCTTTCAGTGAAGAAGTTTTTCCTAATGTCCAAACTAAAACTCCTCTGGAACAACCTGAGGCCGTTGCCTCTTGTCCTATCACTTGTTACCTGGAAGAAGAGACCAACATCTCTCTACAACTTTCTTCCAGGTAGCTGTGGAGAGTGATACGGTCTCCATGGTCTCCCTTTCTCCAGACTGAACATTACCAGTTCCTTCAGGCTCCTCAAAAGTCTTGTTTTCTAGATCCTTCACCAGCTTCATTGCCCTTCTTTGGACATGCTCCAGCACCTCAATGTCCTTCTTGTCACTGGCCCAGAACTGAACACAGTATTTGTGTGTGGCTGCACCAGTGCCAAGTACAGGGGGACAATCACTTCCCTGGTTCTGCTGGACACTATTTCTGATAGAAGCCAGGATGCCATTGGCCGTCTTGGCCACTTGGGCACACCCCCAGGTCCTTTACCAGTGGGCATCTTTCCAGTCACTCTTCCTCAAGCCTGTAGGGTTGCAGAGGGTTCTTGTGACCCAAGTGCAGGACCCAGCACTTGGCCTTGTTGAACCTCATACAAGTGTCCTCAGTCCATCGGTCCAGCCTGTCCAGATCCCTCTGTAGAGCCTCTTTACCCTCAAGCTGATAAATATTCCCATCTAACTTGGTGCAGCCTGCAATCTAACTGAGTGTGCACTCAACTCTCTCATCCAGATCATTGGTAAAAACATTAAACAGAACCGGCCCTAATACGGAGCCCCGGGGAACACCACTTGTTACTGGCCACCAACTGGATTTAACTCTTTAGGCTCAACCATCCAGCCAGTTTTTCACTCAGCTAAGAGTATGTCCATCCAAGCCATGAGCAACCAGTTTCTGCAGGAGAATGCTGTGGGAAACAATGTCAAAGGCTTTACTAAAGTCTGGGTAAGCAACATTCACAGACTTTCCCTCACAGACATCCACTAAATGGGTCACCTTGTCACAGAAGATGATCAGGTTAGTCAAGCAGAACCTGCCTCTTATAAACCCATGCTGACTGGGCCTTATCACCTGCTTCTCCTGTCTGCTGTGTGATGGCACTGAAGATGATCTGCTCCCTAACCTACCCCAGCATCGAGGTCAGACTGACAGGCCTGTAGCTCCCCAGATCCTCCATCCGGCCCTTCCTGTGGATGGACACCACATTTGCTAACCTCCAGTCCACTAGGACCTCCCCAGTTAGCCAGGACTGCTGCTAAATGATGGAAAGTGGTTTGG
This sequence comes from Baryphthengus martii, assembly GCA_013396935.1. Lineage (NCBI taxonomy): Eukaryota > Metazoa > Chordata > Aves > Coraciiformes > Momotidae > Baryphthengus > Baryphthengus martii. The sequence continues at coordinate 76,978 of VWZK01002262.1, forward strand.
TGAGTCACCAAATCCACCATCTGCCCCAGTATCCTTGGGTGGATCCCATCCAGCCCCCTAGACTTGTGCGTGTCTAAGTGGTGTAGTAGGCCCCCGACCATTTCACCTTGGATTATGGAGGCTTCATTCTGCTCCCAGTCCCTGTCTTCCAGCTCAGGAGGCTGGGTACCGGAGGAACATCTGGTAATACTATTAAAGACTGAGGCAAAAGAGGTATTAAGTACCTCAGCCTTTTCCTCATCTTTCGTTGCTATGATTCCCCTCGCATCCAATAAAGGATGGGAGATTCTCCTTAACGCTTCTTTTGTTGTTAATGTATTTATAGAAACATATTTTATTGGGGTTTTTTTATGGCAATAGTCAGGTTAAGTTCTGGTATCAGTTATAGCTGGAGCCCATGCTCAGAATTCAAGCCTTTTCAGGAATGTCTCCAGTGTTTTAAAAGGCTGCTACAAACAGACTGCACATCCATGAACAGTGCAAGGTGCAACCAGATGCTTTAACACATTTGTTAATGAAAATAAATTTTTAGGGAAGACCAACGGCTCACTTGGATTATGGAAATGGATGTAAAAGGCTGAGCCCAGTATGGAAGGAGTATCATTGATCCCTCAGAGGTCTTCTTCAGAGATGATGAAAAAAATCTTCCTACTGGAGTAGTCTGTCAAAGCTTCCAGATTCTTTTTTAGAACATGCCTCTTAAGAGTGCATCCCACAATTTAAACCACTTAAACTGGCAGATTCACTTGGCCTTTTTTTTTTAAGAGCAAACTTCAGTGAGAAGAAGGAAAGTTGGTTTAATTTACCAATTTAGTGGTCAAGTTCTAAATAAAAGTTCCAGAAAGCTTCAATTGACCACATTAGTGGAGAGCAGAGAAGTATTTATAGCTTGCTCTCCCTCAGCCACCAGTTCAGAAACCACATAAGGACACATTACAACACAAGACTTCAAGCACGTGATATCAAGTGCTCAAGCTTCTCTTTCAGCCAAGTACTCCCACTTCTACAGAATATTCTTTCACCTTCCTTCTCTCTGATATATTAAAACAGAGATAGAAACATATTGCATTAGCATGCCCCAAACTATTTTAAGAAAACATGTCGGGTACAAAGAGATCAAGGGGTTTTATTTCCAAACTTTCCTTACCAATGGTCAATTAATCTTCATCTTTTACTCAACTTAAGGCACCATTACCTTTCCAGAACTCTTGTCAGTTCTTAATCCCATAAGAAGTCTTTCAAAAGCAGCTTACGGCCCATTACCATGATCCAGTATTTTTATTTTTTTTATAATGGCATTAAGTCTGTTTATACAGTCATGTTAAGTTGATGCTATTTTTCCATCTTTCCATCCCATGCTCCCCAAACCGAACACACGTGTAGCTTCAATACCTAAATAGAGGTCCAGAACGACTTCTCAGAGCACGTGCACCCCCAGTCAGTGCTCCATGGTGACACAACTACCTTGTCATGAAAGCTGACACTGGCCAGCTTAGTTCTCAAGGACACAAGCGCTTTCACACTATTTGTTACTAATTAAAGTCTAGTAGCTTTTCTTTTCCAGCCTCTCAGGTCACCCTTACACATCAGCAGCTTCCAAATTAAGTTATAGGCATGTAGCCTCTCCAGGCTCCAGAAGTGTCCCATGCACAGCTCCCTACCCACCCAGCTACTCACTACCACTCTCTTTCACCAAGGTTAGGGCTTCCTCACATATTATGAATATCTGAATCGAGGAACATGAATCAGCTTAAAAAAAATTACTCAGCAGTTTGAGAAAAATCCATTTTTTAAATGGAAAAATGTTTTGGAATAGCTACATGAGCAATTAATGCCCGTAAGGAGTGATAACAAGAACTGGGTTTAGGCTGACTGAAGTAATTTTTAACTGGAACAAGAAGAACCAGAAGAAAACCTGATCAGACTCCAAGCTATTAAAGCCTCAGCTCCACCCACAGTAGTTTTTGCTGAAGTTGTTGTGAACCTCTATGATGGCAATCTTAAAGCACGAAGGAACAAACTCACCAAGCGCTGTAATTGCTGCTCAGAATAACAACCTGTTGAGTCTGTAGGTTATCACTCCAAGATGTTACACAGCTTTATCCACAGAGCCTGTTTTAAACTAGGATGTCTTATTACCATCTGCAGAGAGGAAAATCATGACAGCTCCAAGAGAAAAGAGAGTATTTGCTTAACGTTAATTTAAAGAAGAAAAGTCAACAGTTCTTATTTTAGAACCTGAATAACGCAGGTTAGAAGGAATCTCTCCAGATCGTTTAGTCATTTTTTATGGAAAGAGAGTTAAAAAGCATGAAGTATTTTCAGATCACTCTTACACTAATAAATAGGTTTTGTTGTCTGCTTTAGAAACATCGATTTAAAATAATTATTTTCAGAGCTAATTAGGTTAAAATATCCTTAGTGATACATATTCATGCAGAGAAAAGCTTGATTTTTCTGCATTGGACACTGGCCTTTACACTAAGGCAAAAAAAAAAAAAATCTTCCTTTGTAGGTCTTCCCCATGGTTGCCTGTGAAATGGTTAAAGGTGCTATAAGCTTTCACAGGACTGCTGTGCTGGCCAGCATCCTTATTTCGATAAAGCATGTTCTAATATACAACATGGGTGGAAATGCTAAGCATATAACGGCTGTTCCATTTCCTCCCAAGTCATTACGCTTTGATTGCACTTAGAACTTCGGGAAGGTCAAGCCGCACGACACTCAAGTGCTACAAAAGAGTGCTCATCACAGGGTTAGTTTAGGGAGGAAAAGCTTGAGTTATTTCCTGGTTGTTTTTTAAGTAACATTCCCTTCATTATATGGTCCCCTAAACACTTTTCCTCATTCCATAAAGTTTAATGCCTATATGAAGTGTTAACTTCCACCCCTCTCCCAATTGCTCCTTTTCTGATGCCAGATGCTACCCACAAAAGAAGTCAGTTCCATGGAGGTCAGCAAGTTGTCAAATCAGCTCCGACTCAATCATTGCTGTGGGATGTCACAGCATCCCAGTCCGAAGCACTACCTACAACACCGGCATTTGGCAGCACACATCCTCACAACAATACTTGCTACTACCTCACCCATTTCAGCTTCAAAGCCAGAGCCCCAGCTACCTTTTCAGGAATGCACCCATATATACTCATTGCCCAGTGGCTGTTAACTCAGTGAAGTAAGTACAACAGGTACCTCTACCAACACTCCAGCAACAAGCGGGAAACAAAAGAGCAAATCCGTCTCCACTGCCAGAGCCCCTTCTAGCAACTCTTACAAGAGTTATTATAGGGCACTGCATCAGCCTGCTTAACATTTCTGCTTTAGACTTTTCTACGTACTATGAGAAACTGAAAAGCCCAGATCACATCTTTAATGGATTTAAGGAAGAAGTGCTGGCCTGCAGTCCGCAGCAGTGCCACAAACATGCTTTTCCACTCCTGTGCTGATCTAACTGCCCAGGGCCAGGTGGGAAGCTCTCCATGCTCAAGTCTGGAGGCTGGAAAGACCACATTTCTGCGTTTCCCCTGTGCATCTCCAAGACACAGGTACGAATTTGACAGGGAGGAATGCATTGGCACTTTTTCCCATCATAATGCTCTTCAAATACCAGCTAACAGCCACTTAACCAAGCAACTGCTGTTCTACAGCAAAAAAAAGATGTCATTAAAAGTAGAATTAAGTGGTCTGACTGGGGGCAGAGGGAGGAAGAAAGAACAAAAGCCAATGCTTTTGTACCTGCACTTAATGACTCAACTCCAACCATGACTCAGCCACACTTTCCTTGGCTTTTATCATCTTTTCTAACATGCAAAAAAACAAATGCATGTGTAAGAGGAGTATTATTATTCTCAATTTAAAATACCTTATAATTTCTTATATGCAGGAAAATAGCAAAGGAATCCTGGTATTTTATTTCTACATGCCCAGCAGAACTCTAGCCTCAAGTCTTTTTTTTTTTATATATATGATTTTTAAAAAGCTTCTTTTATATATACACTGACATAAAAGCTCTTTTAACAAGTTACAGCCGATGCCATTAACAGATTAAAAAAAGCTCACGGTAAACTTTTCACTTCTTATGAATTAAGTCAGGGGCTTAAGAACCTTCCTTTAAGAAAACAAAACAAAAAGGTAAGCCTTTCAAATTTGAGACTTCCTGGGCCAAATGAGGCAGGAGAGGCAAAATCACAATCCAGTTTGCCATGCACAAACCCGTGTTTCTACCAGCCTGTGCTCACTGTGCACTGCTTTACAACAGCACGTGAAGCTTCTAGGTCATTACGTATGACTTAATTAGCCACTGAGTACAGAAGTTTAACCTCCTTATTTATGTCAAACAAAAATTTATTGCATCAAAAGTCAATATATTCATTAATCACCTTAAAGTGAATATGCAGTTTAGGGCTGAGGACAGGGTTTTGTTTTTTTTCATTTTCCCGTCATTTGTCCTCTCTTGGTGCCAATATACAGTCACCTCCTACCAAATCAGGCCATCTGGTCACCTGAGACCTGTAAATAGTAGCAGGCAGTTAACAGTGTTTAAGAGATTAACAATACTACAGCATTCACAGGCACATTTATGATAAACCTGTGGGTTAGTTTGGGGTTAGTTTTGTTGTTTGTTTGGGTATGGTATTTTTTTAGTATTAGAAGATCAAAGAATTTTGTAGGTATGCTCAGACTAGCAAACAAAATTCTTAGCTTTAACCCACCTGACTCCATCCTCTCCACCACGATACTAATGACCAGCTATATATTTAAGTGAGTACATGTGTGCTGCACAGAGGATATACATTCCTGCAAGGAGCTTAAAGTCAACAAGAAAGAGGGGATTTGTTTAGAACCCCTAGAATGGCTTCAGTTTAAGGTAGTCAGAAATTGAAAGTCTGGTATAGAAGGATAAAAATACTCTACATTCTTTAAAATGAAACAGTGTAAGACATTTAAAAATATATTGTATTTTAAACATTAAATTACCTTGACAACTTTTATAATACTTGAGGTTACCTGAGAAATCTTTGATAGGATTTAGTTTAAGTCTAGCTGAACAGAAGGGTTTTGTCAAGAGTTAAGCTTTCCAAAGTTCGTATTGGTGGTCAGGAGGCTACAATGTCAAAGGTTAAGATAACTCTTAAAAACCACACTCACTGTTAACGCAATTCTACTGATAAGTTAAAGAAAAGTAAACTACACACGATTTACTAGAAAGGAGTTGCCGCTTTTCTGCAACACACACACAAAACACCAGTGAATAGCAGCATTTCAGTACACTCTCTTTTTACAGAGAAAACATAGAGCATTAAAGAAAAGCACTAACATTAACCAAAGTCTGCTTACAATGTACGGAGACTTTTTGACCAAGGCAAAACATCCAGCCTGAACTTATTTACATTATACTTCTGCTAATAACAGCATAAAAGTTAATTATTCTTCTAGATATGGTCAATAAAAATGTTTTGAGCCTACCTTTGCAGTATCCTCTCTCCAACATATCATCTTTCACATAATGAAAGAGTCTGTTTCTACACAGGTACATTTTATAGTAAGATTAAACGGTAGCCTTGTTCAAGAGCTTTCATAGTAGTTAAATAATGTTTTCTCGCTCTTAAAAATTAAAAAATAAAAAATGCAGAATAAACAGGACATCAACTTCCCCAATAATGTTTCCTCCACATTTGTTATATTCTACCCAAAACACATCCAGTGGTTGGTATGTCATTGCTGTTACTCACCAGTCCAGTTTGATACTAGGCCCATCTGCACAGCTAAAGTCATGATGACAGCCTAAGCGGTACAAGGATTAATACACCTGAAGGCAGATGTGCACAGGCACAGCATCAAGCCAAAGCCATGGGCAAAGACACCAGATGTGTTTTAACAGATGAGCACAACTCTCCTTGAAGCCAGTTTTGGGACCCCAGAGCCAAACACTCCATTCATTTAGGAAACACTGTTTATCCCAATCTAAGAGATTACAGTTTGACTCCAAGTCACCTCATGAGTCCGATAAAATTATTAAACAGAGTTCAGCTTTTTCTGGACTACCCTTTTTCAGATGTACTATTACTGAAAAGTAAGACTTGATTGAACTCTACAGATCAGGTTCTGCAGGAAACAAAACTAAAAATAATTATCAGTAACCTACCCACAACTGCTAGTAATAAACTTAAGATGGCAAGAGCAATTTCTTGGTGGCAAGTATCATTGAACTGTCGTCTTTGTAGCTCTGCAGCACACTAGCCACACTTCATGGAAGTCAGTCCATTCTATGATTCACAGGATGGATTTGGTAGCCTAACCTTCCCCAAAATACACATGGCCATTTTTTCCCCCTCACATTAATCATTACACTGTCTTATGCACATCACGTGTTTCACTAACAGTAGTATTTTTCATGGCTGCATTTTGTATTGACCTCCTGATAGCAGTTTAATGTTAGCTATCAAATGGCACCGATGGTTCAGATCCACCTTCAAGAGAGGTCACTTACATTCATTATGAGTGACACAAAATAGTTATACAAGCACAGACAACGGATGCTAGGGGTTTTTTTTACTTTGTTATATTCATTTGTAGATTTGCATTAATAGTATTAACTAACTCAGTAAAAGCATTTGGAAGCTTAGAATCATGTACATTGGAAAAGACCTTTAAGATCATTGAGTCCAACTGGAGTCCACCACTAAACTGTGTCCCTAAGAGCCACATCTACATGTCTTTTAAATACCTCCAGAGATGGTGACTCAACCACTTCCCTGGGCAGCCTGTTCCAGTGTCAGACAGCTTACTTTCTGTGAAGAAATTATTCCTAATGAAGAGATGTGAAGGGCTATGTAAAAATGCTAAGCATGAATTGTAAGCTGCTAATGCAATTCACCCAACATAAAATCCATTTCAGTTCATCTGCACGTCTACTTCACAACCTAAGTTAGAAGCATTAGAGACAAAACTACTGGGTAAACAGTTCAACCCCTTCCCTCTTCCCAGGTCATCCATACTATTCTAACCAGATAAGTACTTCATACACAAAGCTTCTTTTTCTGCATATAACTATTTTGAGTAACATGAATTTTGAAAACTTTACTAGAGCATCAGCAAATGTGCTTTTCAGAGATTTCACAACATCCTATCTTAGTGGCGAAGTAGAGGAAGAGCCTAATTGTCCTTAATCCCCTATTTAAAATAGGTTAGATGAAATCCTCTTTTGACTGAAGCAGAGATTAGTCAGTGCCACCAGGAAAAAGAAACACTATTCCCCCCTCACCCTGCCCCATATCTAAATGAGTTTAATGATTAATGAAGGAAACAAATTAACCAGTCTCCTACTTCAAAAAGGGAAATTAGTCTACAGGGAAGAGCAGAATAAATGGAAAAGTATCCCTACAAAATCTCCAAACCCTTAAGCTTTCAGGCTTGTAATAACTACCACGGTAACATAAATAAGAACAAGCATCCTAGAACATAGTTTCACAGTATACCTCAGGAACCAGACAGAAGAGTTAGTATGAAGCCCTTTGTGGTTTGTTTTTTTTTAAATACCAATACACATCCGGATCCCTGGTAAATCTTGGCATAATTCTTGACATTGCCAAGAGAATTTCAGGAAGTATACACGCACACATCTGCACATCCATGTACACAGATGGAGGAATAAAGGGGGAAATTGGTAGCAGAAAGAAGTAGAACACTTAAGTAACAGGAAAAAAACCCACAACCCTAAACCACAGTCATTATAGGCTTATGTTCACATCCATTTTATTACCTGAAAGCATTAAACTACTCTTACAACCTCTCTAAGGAAGAGTTGGGTAATACTCTCATCTGTCTTAAGGAAAGATGAATATGAAATTAACATCCAGATCTGCAATAGTATTTAGGTGCCTCATCAGCCTGTGGTCTTCCGTGATGTTCCAAATAAACTCCTCGGCCACCGGCTCACCTCAGTCTCCTAAAACAATTCAGGCTAGGCTGACAGTTCCTTCCTAGAAAGAGTGTATTGTTAATATCCTGTCACAAATACTAAACATCTACAAAATTAAAATCAAACTGAAAAAAAATAAAAAATAAAAAACCACTTTTCATGATGACTCAGAGTGTGTTTGTGCCACAGGCTTCCCAGAGTCATTACTGAGGGAGGGGAAAAAAAAAAAAACAACCGGTGTCTGGTGATATAGAAAAAGAATCCTTGGTTTGCCTTGTCTACCTGCAGTTGTTGCCATGGCAATTATAGCAGAGAAGATAATAGCATTCCAGTGTCATTCTACCTCATAGCTCAGGATGAACTTCAATTGAAATGTCTCTTGACAATTATACAAATAGAAATACTACATTATCCTGTGTAACGGTAAACCAGCAGAATAAGCAGCATTATTCTGGAAAAATATAATCTGACTGAAAGACTTATATGAGGAGAGGCAGGCTATTTTGCTCAAAAAAACCCACCAGTAAAAGTGGAATCCAGTTGCATAACAGGTGCTAAAACATCTGCTCAGCCTTTTCTGTGACACAAATTTCTCTTGGTTTTCTCTCCCTGCCACACCTGTACACGACACGGAGGCGGCATCTCACCATCCATCAGGTTGCAACTCCTCAAAAAACACAACTGTCTTCCAGTCTCGCTTAAACCCAGGTAGATTAAACAAGGTTTATTATCCCCACCTCAACAGCACAAACAGTAGTCAACTACATGATATTTGTGAACATTTCACTTGTCAGCTCATTTACCAGTTTCTAACTGGTCTGGGTTTAAAAAGTAGCCTCATTAGAAAACCCCATTCCACCTTGTCACATGTTTCAATGACTATTGTATGACAGGAGCAAACAATGAATGGGAAACAGCAATCACAGACGTTTGGCTACAAACGTGCTACTTTGTACCTTGCCCTCTTCCATTCCCAAAAATGACTTCAAAAAAGCTTCCCACTTTCAGTACTGATGTTCTGTGCTGCTTTAGAAAGCAGAACTATATTAAATAATTTATTTTTTTTTTAAAAAGCTGTCAAAAGACAAAAGTAACTATGAAGTCCTCATAGTTATTATAGTATTTTTGGTGCTAAAAATGGAAAGGTTAAGAGGCCTTGATCTATTTTAAGTCACTGAAATATTTTTACCATTTGGATGCTTCAAAAGCAGTATTTTCTACTATCAGTGAACATCCGATGAGTGCAGATGAGCAATATTTTGTAGTCAATAGCAACCAGCTTGTAATATGTACTCTGGCTTCCTGTTAGTGAGCTGTTTTACATACACAATGCCCTATTTTCATTTGTTTATCTTAAAAAAAAGGAAATAATGTTTTTCTTGTGTAAATTAGCTAATTGATGGAGGGGGGGGGACAGGACGATGACACACACAACAAACACAAAGTCCATGCAATTCTCCATGCTTACTGCCCCTCAGCAAAAATAATTGAGGGGGGGAGGAAGAGTGGCTGGGGTTTGTTGTTGTTGGTTTTTTTATGAGCCTCGGATTATACTGAAACGTTTTAAGATTACATGACAAAATCAGAACAAACACGGGAGTCACTACCAGTAGGCACAAGTTAGATTTGCCGAAGTGCCAAATCCTGTCAGCCACACTCAGTGTTCAGCAGAATTAACTTCTGAGCTAAGCAAAGCGTTCAAACTTTGCCTTTCTTAAAATGACAGGCTGAGAAGTACGCAGGCAGCGCTCCATACTGACTCTTCCCCCTTCCCCTCCTCCCCCTCCACAAATAAAAAAAAAAACAAGCCAGTTAAGAGAGTAACAAAGCAACAGTGCTTGTGGAGACAGGAACTGGGATGTTACTGACGCTGTCAGACACATTCAAACTGGTACCAGCAGTGAAGCACTGGTATGAGATAGGAAGCTTTCTTAGGTTTCAGGAACCCCTTGTGACACACTGACTTGCACAAGAGAGAAAAACTGCATTTCTTCTTAAGTTGTTTGTGTCTATCCCTGGTATGTAATGCAAGTTACTAATTGCAGACCTGTGAATATACAGGTAGCTCCTAATCTTTTGTACAATCAGGACGGTTTGCAGACAGAGGCCATATATAAACACATTTAAACGACATTCAAAACAGTTTGAAATTTTGTCAAACTATATCCCCGGAATTAAAACAAACAAACAAATAAAAACCAACAACAAAACACAAACCTTTTGACTTATTGTAAGTGACAGCTAGGAAGAAAACAGTGTAATGTTAAGAGGGACTTTGACTAAGAAACATGCAGATAGCGCTACTTTGCCACCAGCCTGCAACGGTGGAGAGAAAGCTGTGTAACTATGAGCAAAAGCAAGAACTGGAACGCAAGGGTACCCTCATATGTATTAGCTGAACTTCAGATTAAAAACAGTAGGTCATCTGAAACGCTTGATAAACAGACTGTCCTTTTAGACACAAATAATTCCAGAGGACCAAGGCTCACAGTGTTGCCAACTTTCACATCAAAGCAGTTATCAATCTTTGCTGTATCAAAGCTAGACAAAGGAGAAAAAAAACCTGAAGCTCAATATTCATTTATGTCTATTTAGACTATATACACAAGTACAGTACTTAGGAAATCTAATTAAAAAGCAGTTTTAGAATTATACTGCCAATGAAGAAACAACAAAATTGTTTAAATCAATGACCAAAAACTACAGGCTGCCATGAAATTTAGTAAAGAGCTTGCTAAAAAACCCAGAAAAAAATTCCTAGTTAGGCTAGTCAATCACCTTCTCAAACTATGATTAAAGTTGACCTACTTCTATAAAAGTGAAAAATTAAACTTCTATTCGTAAACTCATTTCTTCCAGCCTCCCAAAGATAGATTTTTCAGAAATATCTGCAGAACTAATAGGCCAGCAGCTTTCCAGGCGCCAGAGCTATAATAAATCACTGTTCCTTCTAGAAGCAAGTCTTATCTGCTGCTATACGCATTTAGAGATATTTACACAGGCAACATCCAGATTTGTAATCCTGAAGTAAAAGGAGAACCTGAAAGAAGAGAAGCAATAAAGTAGCAAGATCTGTAAATATACTACATAATACAAGCAAAACCGTTCAGTAGCACAGACCTGTGACCCTGTAGTATTTATTGTACAACCCAAAGCCATCAACCTGGGCAGGAGTGTTTAGTGATGAGGGCCAGCTGTCTGACCAATACAGAACAGACTGTCACCACAGACTGCAAGATGTTTAGCGACCATTTAGTCTCTAAAGAGCGACATTTTTCCACATTGCCCAGATATATTCAAATATTCAGGAATATCCGAATCCACATTCAGCCATAAACAGCTATCATGAATATATAAAAGACATGTGCACGGTTTGTCAACAAAAGTGTTCATTCTATGAAAGAGGAGATGTCATAAAGACTTGTTTTAAGATTATTAGCCGTCTCTTGTCTATAAAGAGGAAGAACTTCAGAAGTCCCAGGATCAGCAAAAAGTGAGTTTCCAGAGAAAACTAGCACAACTGCAGTTATATGGGCAGAATACATTGCTTAATGATACCTTCACAGTGTCCCAAACAACCTAACCAAAAAACAGAAGCAAATCTTGTATGGACACAGTTTTAATTATCATGGCATGCTTGTTTTTTCCCCAAACTAGCAAGTTCCTCTCGTTACCGAGCGCAGAGTGAGCTCTGCATGACACTTACAGGACAGTGCACACTAATTCTGTATTCTCAGGCTGTGAGGCTGCCCTCCCCAGGGGAGCACACAACCTCTGGGGAATGCACAAACAATCCAAGGAGAAGACAGAGAAGCTTGCTGTCTGATGCAAAAGCAACACCCAGAAAAAGAAGTTATATTTTTATAGAGGATGTGGTAAAAAACAGTATGCTTCCTCCAAGGCAATTTTCATACTACCCCCACATAGCCATTACTTGCAAAAGTAAATTAAACAATACGGTTGTCAAAAATGATCTTATTTATCTTATTGTAGAAGGCTCATTCAAATTATATGGCTCCACACGGTGGAAAAGCTATGTTTCTTATTTTGTTACTTAAAGATGCCTCTACTATGGTTCATACAGTTTGAAACAGTAAAATAAAGAGAATAATCTCATTAGTCACAATTAAGAAAAGTTATATTGCTGTATTTCAGCCTGATGGATCATGAAGCATTTGGAAAACCACACCGAACTTCATGTCAGCTGCACTGCAGTGAATCAAACACCTTTTCTGTAGAAAGTTATTCTTTGCCAACAGTCACATAAACTGTTCACGGCCACAGTAACGGTAAAGGGGAAATAAGACTTGAAGTGAAAAAAAAGGAGAAAATTTGCAGGATGAACGTAAAGAGACACAACAACAGAATATCAATTTAGAAATCTAGTAAGAGAAAGACAGCGCTGCCTCTCTCTTAAGAGGCTACACCATCTCTTGGTGAAGAGATATAAACTACAGTATAACTAGCATGCTGAACATGTACCTTATTCAACCCACTTCACTGAACTCTTCCAGTGCCTGGAAGATTTAAAGATGACATGCAATGTAGATAAACCAGCAGACAAATACTTGAAAATGCTAATCAGGAAACTGACTTCAACTTGAACTGATAGCACCCAGTTCATGGTTTTGCTTCCAGAGGGTGTTGGAGATAGGTGCTATTTTGCATGGCTTCAGGACAGCAACTGCAACAACAGTAAGGGAAAGCAGGGGGGTCCTTCACAATCAGGACAAGAACCCTGGTATTTGACATATGTCTTTTTGTCCTACACCATATAGTATGGGGAAAGAAAAGAAATTATGCACAACTTTTAGAAACCATCCTATTAGAAGTCTCCATTAGTATATCGCATAGCAATTGTTTGTTATACCAAGATCATACTGTACCGCTGGTAAGAGGATGTTGTTGAAGTAGTTGGGAGCTCTCTCCAGCCTGCGTCGGCCAAGGGTCTCAGGATAATCCAGACACCAGTCTGCTGGGGGAAGGATCTGCAGCTGGTCATAGTTCTAGGACCTCAATCATTGAACAGTTTTTGTGTAGATTTTAACCAAGCTCAAGCTTGAGCTGACTTTGATATAAGCACAAGATGTACCTATCCTCTCTGAATATCCTGCAGAAGTGTCACTGCCTTGTCTCCCTTATTAAAAAGCAGCTTGGAAAAAGGTACGCACATCTACGCTTGTGAGGCATAGCTGGTGTGTATAGAGCTTGGGTCAACAGCTACAGAGCGATACTGCTGACGTGCATCTGCTACTCCTGTACGGCAGTCAGTGTCAGGCCCAGCACTCAAACTATTAATTTTCATTTTCACTGCTGTAGCTGTACAAAAATAGTTGAATCATGAAGATTTTAAAAATATATATATATAAAAAACTCACCACACAACACATGCAGGTATCAGCTTGTCAGATCTTAATGGCCTTACTGAAATGAACACCAATTTACTTACAGCAGCTTTTTTTTTCAAAGTGATCTTTCCTTGGAAGAAAGGATTCAAAATTAAGAAACTGAAAGTATTCAAAAGAACAAGAAGCAACAGGTGAAAACACACAAGGCAGCCTGGAACATCTAGGTAATGATCTAGATATAGCCCATTGGCATACACACGATGCAGAAAGTAGTGTGATCTAGGAAATAGGAACACTTCCTCACATGTGATATAATAATGTTTCATTTAGCCTTTAGACTGCTGAATTACTCTCAGCAGCAGTGCAGGAGAGTGACGACAGTCCAGAGCTTAAAAGCCTTATTTTCAACATATTGTCTTCTCACGTACATCATCTTTTAAAACAACTGCTGTAGCTACTCAAGTCTGTTTCTTGCATATCTGATGCTTAAGCATACACTGAAAGAGAGGTCAGCAACGATGTTACACAGAAGAGATTTAGAGACCCCAGTAAGCTCTGTGCCCAAGCAAGGCGCTATTTGTACGGGCTCGGGATGTGAGCGCACACATAAACCGAAAATCTTAAACCGAATCCAACAGTTAGATGAGCACTGCCAGATCACTACACCCAAACTGACCCTACCTGTTTCCAAACAGACTTCAACACAGTTCATCTGCGCTCTGCACATCCACAGAGACCACTGCTTCTCTCATACCTCATTATATTTTTTCTCCACCCACCCTCAAGGGCCACTTTCTAAGGATCTATATACACACAGCTGCTTTCAGTATCCAGCTCTCCATTCTCCCTTCACCACATATAATTCCTTATTGTAAAGGAGGGGTGGAAAGCCACAGTAGTTTTTTACCTACGCTGTTTTTCTTCATCCATACTTAAAGAAGAAAGACTTCAGCCTGTCTTATGTGTATTTTCTTCTGCTCGGTCAGAGCATGAAAGTTTCCTCACTGAGAGTATGCCCTGCTTGGAAAGAAAAGCTGTATGTATTTGGAAATCCCAATTCTCTCTCCCCATTCTTCTACACCTAAAAGGAGAAGTTTGCAGCTTCCTGGTACTGGTGGTGCCCAACCCTGGTATTGTATAAACCTGCACTCACTGACGTTCTGTCAATTTACTAAAACCATTATCCCGAACGTAATTCTTAGAGCTTCAATGAAACTGGATTCACATCAACTGACGCACCTCAACCTACATTTGGACCCACTCTAACACAGCAGTGATTTGCCCTTTCAGATGGCACGGGTTGGGGAAAACGTGCTGACCAACAAACAAGATCAACTGTCTTTCCTGAAAGTGCACCGAGTTTACCGTGGCTGAATCTTACCACGCACATCTATAAAAACTTGGGACTGTTCCGATCATTCGTCAGTGTATTTCAGTTGGACAACTTGCCAAAACGCAGCTTGATTATAACAACACAAGGAGAAAGGACAGAAAAAAAAAAAAAAAACAAACCAAACCGCAACAGGACAAAACCTCAGAGGTTTTTTATCTGTCCTGGTAACTACGTATCTCAGCACACTGTAAACTGCAGTGCTTTGAACTTAGGTCAACCCGTTCTGGGTTCTCGAAGGACAGCCCCACAGCAGCTGCCCGGGGAGAGGGCTGCAGGAAGCCCGTTCCCAAGCGCTGCATCCTCCCTGTACAAGCGAAATCCCGCCCAGAGGCCCCCAAGGCCGCCGTGCGAGTCATGGGACCGCCGAACTCCTGACCGAGCCCTCGCTGCGAGCCCGGGGGCACGGCGCGACGCAGCCACCCCGCCGAGACTCGCACCCTCGGTGCTGGCA
>VWZK01002262.1:92586-106690 GCA_013396935.1 Baryphthengus martii
TGTCGGCGGCTCGCCGGTGGCGGGCGCCGCCGGGGCGGGAGGGGCCCTCCCGTCGGTGGCCGGAGCGAGGCGACGGTCGCTCTGCCGAGTACGATTTGCCGGTTGTGAGGCGGCGGGTACGTTTAAAGAACTGAGCGATACCACGCGGCAGGTCGGAGTGGTATCGAAGGCAAAATCTCCTCCGCACAGCCCAGCGCCTCTTCCTTCCCGTCCCGGCGCCCGAGGAAGGGCCGGGGGCATTTGAGACAGGGCGGCGGAGAGGCGCGGCTCGCTGCCTGCGTTCGGAGCCGGCGGAGGCTTCTCTGTGTGTCAAGCGCAGCAGAAAGAGTTAAAGAAATCTCTTTTTCAGTGGCTGAGGCCCAAACCTTACAGCCCTTGTCGGGGAAGGGATAAGCAAAAGCCAACACAAATGTGCACAAAGTGAAGCAGGAGCTTATCTTTATTCTGTTTTTTTTAAGCTATCGGAAAAAAACCCACCTTTAAAGGCCTTTCATTTCCTCAGCTGTTGTTTTCATGCCATTCATACCAAAGGACTCACTCAAGTTTGCAAGAACCTATTACCTTACAAAAGTAGCTGTTCTCAGATAATTTGTGTATTACTCTGTACAGTTTACTATAAAACTAAAACTTAGAGCTAAATACTTTCTCCAAAATTAATTGGAACCTTAATTTCATAAAATTCAGTATTTTACTAAAAAGTTAATTTTAACCAAAAAAAAAAGCATTTTATTCTTACAAAAATCCATTTTCTTCTATCCTTTATCCCCTACCTCGTGGCCAAAAGGAGGCAATTTTTGCTCCGTTGATTTTTGTGTTGTCACACTTCAGTAGTTCTTTGGATACCACAAAAGTCTTCTAACCCAAAGGGTACCTGAATTTCTAATGTAACTAACATATGCAGAAAAAAATAAGAGATTACGCTATTAGAGATCACAGAAATACTAAAAGGAAGGACATGTGACTGGTTCTTTACAGGTCACCTTTAATTTAGATGCATTATATATGTTCAGCATTTTTTTTATTACTGGTTAGATTGCAAAACGTATCATTTAGTGCACGGTAAGTGCAGTGTGGTCGAGCTAATGTTGCTGTCCAAACTCTAAAGTGATGTTCGTCTAAAACCCAATTTTCTTCATCTTGGTTACTACTAATAATTTGTATTCATTTTGCAGCACCTCCTGTTTTCATGCCCCTATTTACAGACCTAACACTTCTGTAAAATAGGGTTTTGTACTAAATTTCATTTTCAAGAAATGATCACTGAAATTGAAAGGGAAAAAGAATTAAAAGAGCTATGAAATGCAGGAATTTTTCCTCAAAATTAGCAATTCTACATGAGTTAACAGAAAACTACTTTCTTATCTGTTTATTTACATGAACAATTATTTATTAAAATAATTTATGTGCATATCATCAGTCTTTAGGAAACTAGTTCATTACAAAAAAAAAAAAACCAGAAGAATCTAATTCATGAATATGAAGTGATAATGTGAAAACACACAGACTCTGAAGCTGAACAGAAAACAGTTCCAGTTGGCTCTTCGAATACTTCTCTGTTTAGCCATACCATTTTCAAAGAATCTATGGAATATTCATACTTTGTAGTATTTCTATGAGTTACTCCACTTTTAGTCACACTGTGCCATTTAATCGATCCAATGTCTTTAATGACATTGCTCCTTACCCAGATTTTGAAAGAAAGCAAATTTTCAAATTATGCAGAAAATTGCTTTTTAAGATTTTCTTTCTTTTAATACTTTCAGTGCTTTCTTTCATCCAAATATCACAATACACTTGCCACTAAGTGTGATTTCTTCATAGAAGCAGGTAATTTCTCCTTCTGGTTAACCCCTGCAGCACCTGTACGCTGTTTCCATTAGAGAACCTGGGTGCGGTGCCCACGCTACTTGGTGCACCGCGCAGAGTGCTTCCGAAGGGAAGGCAGTTCACCTGGTGAGCCGGTGGCGGTTAAAAACAGCTCTGTGCTCAGCATGATGATCATGGGGATGTTCTGAGGTCCTTGCTGTCTCTTCAGCTTAGGTAAGCAAGATGGGGCTGCAAGAAACCTTTTTCTCAAATCCTGAGCTTGGAGCCCACTTGTGGATGTAGGTCCCACCTGGATGCAAAGGTTGGCTGTATTCTCCACGGTGAAAAGGGGACCATGGCTCTTGTCCTCATCGATTCTTTCAGTCGAGGGCAGGGGGAAAGGACACACACGCTCAGATACATATTTGCCTTTTCCAGGCTGCCGCTCAAGCTAAGCCGAGCCATTTTTTTCTGCCCTTGCCGTTGAATGTGTGGCACTGCTCTGCCAAGACAAAGAGAGAAAAGTTGCACAGCTGGATTCTGGTCACATATTGCTGTGAAATCCCAGCCTGCGTTAGTTGTCCTTTGTGCCTGTGTTTCCAGAAGGGGAGCCTAAACGTGCAGCCCTGAAAAGAGCACTGGTCAGCCACTGAAAGTGAACACAGCACACCCGTGCCGACGGAGCAGTGTTTGTGTACAGCGAGCTGAACAGCAGATACATACGCCTTTTTGGAGTCACAAGCTCCTCCAGTGTTAGTACGCAACTGAGCAGAGTGTTTATGTCACACTTTTAGACTTAGGTACCTCAAATCTGCCTAAGTCAGGCTTAAGGTGCCTGAGTCCTTTATTGGATCTAGCCTGAAGTGACTCGCTAAAGGTCACATTGTGACTTAACAGTCAAGCTGAAAGAAGAACCTTGATCATATCGGTCATGGATCTATTCTGCCTATTCTGCAATGTTTCACTTTTAAAGCAGTTTATTAAACTAAACATCTCTGTCTTGAATATGCCATTGCATTTATTTCACTCATTTCTTGTTTTAAAAACAAGTTCCTAAAATTACCAGTATGCTATCTTTACCTTGCATGCCCTAGCTGTCTTTTCTAAATTTCTTGCTGCTTTTCTGAGTGCAGATTAGACCTCCTGTTCTACTGCTCTCCATTTCTCCTTCCTATTCTTACTGAATGATTCCTTCTGATCCAGTACTGGCCTCTCAGCCTATTCCTACCTGCCCAGCTGAATTACCAGATGCTCTAGATCTGACTGCTTACCACAGAATCTCACATCCCTTCTGATTTACTCCCCGTATCAGTAGAGCTCTGCTTGAAATATCCTGCTCGTTGTTTAAATAGAATTAGACATCAAGGTGAATGCGTTAGTGTGCAAAAGATTTACTCTTACATACAGCTGTATTTTCTGCTACTTTGCAACCCTTATTGAGTTACCCTGTTTTGTAATTGCACTGAGGGACAGGTCCAAGGGCAGCAGCTCGCTTCATGCTGAATTCTCTTCTTGAGGCAGAGAGACTCTGTGGTTTATTCCACCTCAGCTCTGGCAGGTGGGAAGGCAGTATTTAAAGCTGGGCCCCAATAAATTTCCACAGTTATCACAGGCACAATGTGGTGATGTAGTGAACATTGATAATATGCATTCATCAGAGGCACTGGAGTTCTACATTTTAGGATGTTTAACATCTGTTCAGGTTCCTGCTTCCTATTACATTAGTGACTATGTACCTCTAGTAGATCAGGCCAAAGTGACTGAATATTTCTTGAAAAAACTCTAAGTGGTAACAGTTAACTTAGGCACAAGGGAGAACAGTGTGAAGAGACGGAAAAGACAGAGACTGAAGAGCCATTTATTGTATGTAGCTCATCTCCTTGAGAAATTGGTCTATGCTTTGAGCAAAATCACTTATCCTGCAGTGTTCCTGCCTTTTCCTGTACTAATATATCACTTCTATTATATTTCTGAAAAACTAATCAAAAGAGCGACTTCTCTTTCTTGCATCTACACCGTATATTTAAACTAGTTAATTTGTATTAACAAGAGAAATTATTCCCTCAGTGGAACAGATGTCTGTACTTTGATCTATTGCAAATATTATTTTCTCAGATCCTTATGAATATTGTTTTTGAAAAAAGATACCGTCACTTATTTTGAAATCTTTGTTTTATGTTAAAAACATTTCAGTGCCTGGTGTTTGTGATAGATGTACTTCATCTGAAGAAGAATGTAATTAATGGTTATTGTGGGACTCTGAGGACTTACCTGCCCAGGACTGTTAACAAATTGAAGGTGAAGCCGAAGTGTGAAGACAAAGCAAGAAAATGGCCAGCGTCAAACTGCTGTGACAATGATTTTATTAGAAGTAGAGTGGCCCAAAGGACAGAGGATTAAGCACTGAGGTTGAAGATCACTTCATTCTTGCTTGAAATCCTTGGTCTAGATCTGGGTTTTTTTTTCCAGAAAGTACATGTGAAAATGAGACATATTTCTGATTCTTTGACCTCTCTGTTTCTAACCTCTGGCAATAACATAACTTCTGTCATACTCAAAAGCTAAATGCACTGTCATTGTGACAAAATATAATTCCCACATCCCTGCTAACAAAGGTGACCTTTGTTACATAGTTTCTTAACAAAATCCTCTAAAAGAACAGCGTTTGGCTTCTAAGCATCTGACACAATCAAACAAATGCACGTCTGTTAAAATAATTCGGCCACAATCTTCTGCCAGCTCAGGCAATTCTCTGTAATTCCAACCAAGATTTTTTTATTTGCATTACCTATGTGTGTGTAACTTAGTGAGTCACGGGGAAATTTTGGTTATTAACAAATGCATCTTTGCCAGAGATTAAGTCTTTGGCTGCTGCAAAGTAATGCTTTTCATCAGTAAAGGCGCAGCATTCAGGAAGTTCTTACTAGTAACACAAAGAGTAGAAGGTCCTGTCACATGGACCATATTGAAGAGGTACCCCATCACTGTAAAGCAGTGTTATTAAACTCATTAAAAGGAAACCCAGCCTCCACCAGAGGAAGCTTCTCCTGGGGTGGAATGCTGCTGGCTGCTATGGTAACTAATGTGATCTTCCATTTATTTCCTTGTTCACTCACCTGCTTTCACATTCAAACACCACACACAAGCACCTCCAGAGATACTTGTTACTGGAATAGTGACAAGCCTCATTAGTGGCATCCATGCATAACCAAAGAGAAAAAAAAAAGATACACATGAGCAGCAAATAAACAGAAGAAAGGAAAGCGCTGGAATCTTTAGGTATTGTGAATAATATTCTGTCTTTACTGCTGTGTGAAGTTTGTGCTCTCTTTGCTCTGGATTTGCATTAGTGTTAATCTTGCCTTATGTCTCTCTTTTACACTTCAGTGCCTCGATCCAGCAATGAACTCCCCACAGTCAGACTCCTGTGACTGTAGGGCTGAGTGCAGTATCAGGATCTAGACGAGAACAGTATTGTGGTTTATTTTTGGTATCTTAAAGGGACAGAACAGTTATTTTGCTATTTCGTTTTATTTTTGGTAGCACTTCACAGGTCTGTTTCCCACCTTTACATACATATTTTTTCACCTTTTTCATTGTTCTGATCAGCCTGTCTAACTGTGTAATAGCTCTACACTTTGAAACTGTCAAACTCCAAGTAAACTGCATGTCTTGGGGCTGTTCTTTATTCCTCCCGAGCATTAAGAGAAAAAGAGATTACTTTTTTGAAAAGCGCATGAAAAGTCATGTCATATTCTATGATAATAACCAGATGGACTAGTTAGTACAACTACTGTTCATCGTAACATGCTTCCAGGTTAGGAAGTGTTTTTTTTGGCAATATTGTCTAGCAAAAAAAGCAAGCAGCTGATCCTCCAAAAGGATAGTAAATAAAAAGGGTATCACTTTCTGGCTACTTTAATGTCATCTGTAAAGTTGCTTTTGTTCTGATGTAGCATTCAATCGAAGCTGGAAGAAATCTTTTAGTGGTTTGTTCTTTCCCACCAAATAAGGCACTAAATATAGCAGTATCAGCATTCTGGGCTTCAAAAAAAGCTGTGGTTCAGGTTTCTCAAGAATATCTGATTTTTTTCCTGACTGTGTTCAATTTGCTTTATAACTGTTTATTTAGGAAGTACGAATAGTTACAAATCAATACATAAAGTACCAGAAATATTAAACACTACAAAAATGAACCTCTCAGATAAAAATGATGCAATGATACAGTCATCAGACTTTCCAGTTTGAAAGTTATGACCAGCTGGAGGACAAATCCCAAAGAAAGGGACGAAGCACTGCAGTCTAGGGCAATCTGACTTCTGCCACAGAGAACGGCCCGTGCCTACCTTTGCATCCTCCTGCTCTTCCCCTCCCTCTTGGTTATTCTTAGAAGCGTTGTTCTCAGGTGCTGAGACTGGACACAGCAGGGGTGGAGTGGTGGTGGGAGGAGGTCCTTTCCTTACTCCTCCAGGCCTCCTGATGAACCCCTACAAGCAGCAGGGATGGAAGTAGGATGGATACAGTCCATGTTCTTTTCTTTCCTGTAGGTAAATCCTGGATGACAGTGACATCGACCGCACCTCTTTCATTTCCTTTGTCCAAAATATTTTCTCTCAGATTAGCAAAGCTACCCGTTTTCAAAATCTTCTTTTTGGCAGTGTTTTCGATATGAATGCTCTATAGACAGCTTTACCATCTGCATGTAGCAAGTGTTAAAGCCTGCCTCTACGGCCACAGCTTATTTGATGGAGAAGAGGTTCTTTAAGATGCTGCTGTCCTCTGCCTTACTGCAGCTACGTCTGGCTCATCTTGAGCACTGCAGAGGCTTGGCATGATGAGCATTGTGTAGACTGGGAATCTTGCTGCGAGGGAACATGGTGAGACTTAGCATTTTATAGACAGACTCAACGGAGTGTATGAGTCCCTGAAGCTTTCAACCATGACAACATTCAATTCCGTCATGTCACTTGCTGTGAAATACGTAATGGCCACAGCCATTGCTTTTTTTCCTGTGGGAGTTTGCCTGTAATTTCAGTAAAGTTGCTGTTACAAGTTTGTTCGAGCTAGTCATTTGTATATTACTAGAAATCATTATAGCTAAGTAGGTGATAATTCTGGGAAGAATGTTTCCTCCTGACAGAGATGTGCTAACACAAACCGTTATGTCCTTACAAAAGGGATTCTAGAAATAAAAATTAGAGTTGCAAAAAAAGATGAAAATAAAAATTATATTAGCATTTTTATTGTCCTATCTTTTGTCTCCAGAGTACAGCCTGTTGACTTGTAAAATATCTCCGTATTGTATATAATTACAGAAGCTTGAATTCCAGGATCTCCTATAACATTCTGCTCATTTAAGTCCCATGGAGGGGAGCGGGAAGGGGAGCCAGGCTGGCATAGACACTCATATTCTCTATGGACAGAAGCATTAACTGGCAAATCTAGAAAGGTCTTCTGGTCTCTTCACAAATTTTATAGGCAAGAGGAAATTTGTGTCGTTTTCTGAGAGTGCTGAGGTAGATTTGCATGACTATGAAACTAGCTTGCTCCCAAGCAGTGTGTGTGCTTTTGTTGTACTGGAAGTTTGGTTTTTTCTGTGTCTTGTTTTATTTCACGTAATGACCATATGGATTCCATGCTAATTAGAAAAGGATTAATAAACCGTGGTGACAACATCCATACCTTGTCATGATACTTCTCAAAGCTGTCAGTTCTGAAAGTAGGAAACTCACCTGGCTTACAGCTGAGTAGGAACTAGAGCCAGTTAACAACATCTCTACAGTTTGACAAGCTTGGTGAGGGGCAGGTTTTGTTTCGAGGCTGTGTTCTGCAAAGCAGCAGTTTATTGTGATGTCAAATCTGCACAGACTAAGATGACCTGTTCTCAGGAAGCTCATGTGTCCATGTAACTAGGCTTAAATTTTCATTAGGCAAACTGAAGCTTTTCCTGACTTTCTGTTTACACTGATTGTAACCCAAGGCGTCTGTTTTCTGGAGTAGATTGTCCTGGCAAGGGAAATCAGCAACCACCTCAACAGCAGGTGAAAATCTCTGGCAGACCCAGGTAGAGGCTGCTGAAATAGGGGATTTGACCTTCTAGAGTCCAGAAATGTGGGGCAGAATAATGTGTCCTTAAGTAGGAATTATACCACGAGAAGGGATGCTTAATAGTAGTGGACTTACAGTAGAGGTGGCTAATACTACCAGAAACCATTTAAGAGGCATGTATCTGCTAGTCAACTTAATACTATAATTAAGTGCTACCAACAGTATTTGATGCTTTATAAATACACACATCTACTAAGGCAGTCCTGCCATTCAGTGTTGACTGATTTTAAGGTAGTCAAGGCTACTGTTGCTTTGCTCCCATTTTGATACTACTGCTTCTGCAAACCTGGCTGGTGCTGGAGAGGAAGGGCTGAAACATGACAACTGGTGTTTTAACATCCCCAAGTGGAAGGAGAGAATACAAACTATCTTACTTCTTGGGCATGCATCTTTCTTTTGCTTCCTAAAATAATTGTTTACTAGCAGTATACTGCTTGAAATTAGGCCTCCGTTACAAATGATCTTCAGCATTACTGCAGAAGGTAGCTGAATTTTCCTATACCTGGAGATAAAGCTGTGATTCAAAGCCACGTGAAGTATGAATGCTGTCCTGAATCGCACAGGCCTGCGCTGATGCGTCTGAGCTGGGAGTTGTCCATGTGTGTGTGACATTTCAAGAACTAGTCATCCTGGCAGAGCGAGTTGTATAACGGATATTGATTTATAACTGGATGTGGGAGGGCTTGTTCATGTTTTCATACTGTTATTGAAATTGAATTCTATCAATTAGCAACCACTTTGCCTCCTCTATACTGAGAAGTATATGAGTAAAGCGCAATTTCGAAATTTTTCCTTAGTTTTGCATATTGCTTAGAGAAGGGAGTAAAGGAAATGTCAGCTTATTCCACTCTTCCCTGCTATGCCCTTCCTCTGCCTTTGGAAAGAGGAGGTGTCTCAGGCTACTCATCAAAGGCAAGATATTAAGGGAACAATCCAGTAGTAGGAGAAGTGATTTATGAAGGCTTCCGTGCTTTAAGGTCATGAGTCAGGAATTCCTTCCTTGAAATACTTAGCCCTTAGGCTCCTTTCCCATCTTTTGCCTGCTACTGTGTAGCCCCATTGATGTCAGTGGGTTGGCATAGGTGTAACTGAAATGAATTTGCTCCTAACATTCAGCACATGTTATCGATTTGAATGGCTTCTTGGATTTATGAGGAGCTGCTTTGGGGGTGAAGGGTGGTGATGGTAGAGATAGAAACAAAGCCTTGTGAAAAAATTTGACCAAGACCTGGGTAACTGTTAGCCAGAGAGAAGAGAGATGAGGGGAAGGGAGGAGGTGGAACAGAGGAGGGATGGGTATTTGATAGCTCTTTATTGATCAATTCCTGACCTAATAAAAGTGTACACAGCCACATGCATACAAGCTCCTTTTTTTCTGTTTATCATTTTGATTACAGTGAGGCCCTTTAGTGCCAGTCACTGTATATACACACCCGGTGATACAAAATCATGGCACCTTTCTAACGATGCGTAACCCACTGGCTGATGTGTTTACATAGATGTATATATAGCATATATAGAGGATGATGCAATGCATATACAGATGCATTACACTATTCATAAAGAGAACTTGCTGCTAAAAAGAACTGAAATACAGTAGCTGAAATGGTATTACTCCATTATATTACCTATCCTTTCACTGTAGAGTTATGGGAGATACAAGCTAATTTTAGTCCAGAAGCAGCATATGTTGTCTGAGTTCCATGACTAGACTGCTGCCAGTACCCAAGCTAGTGAGCATAAAGAGAATTTGGATGGCCCCATTACAGCTCTGTAGTTTTTAGGCAAGCCCTTAATGGCACTGAAACCCTGGATAATAAAAGCATTTGTTAAGTCATAGTACTTTCCATTCAGTCTCATACTCAAAGGGCAAAAGAAGGCTGTGGGAATACTATGTTACACTCAGAAAATTTTAAAAAGCAAACAAACAGAATTTTGTCTCACGGCTACGTGTCTGCTGGTATCAGCAGGACATATTTAGCTGCGTTTATACAGAAAGTAAACAGGTAATTGGACTTCAATGAGAATCACTGAAATACTCTAATAGGATTGTTTTTTTTAAGAAACAGTTTATTTTACAGTGAAGCATAGTTGGACGTTTTTACTCCATGAAGTTGGAAACGGATAGAAATATGAGTATTGAGTTGGTTTATTCTTATGTTCATTACAAACAAAATACTGTAAAAATAATTTACTGAATAATGCAAGGAAATAACTTTTAGTAATAAAATTGTAGTCATGCCTAATGGCCTAAAGAAGTATTGAGGTGCTCTATATGCCTATAATGTTATACATATGCACTAAAAAACCTAGTCTAGAAACCCAGGTTTTTATTTTATGATAACTAGTGGAGAAAGAATAGCAAAGAGCAGATGTCATGAGACCACTCTACTTTTATTATAAAGATGCTCTTATGCCAAGTACACAGTTCTTACTACTTGAAATAGATACCACTTATTGTTGTGTTTACTTAAGTATTATTTCCACTAAGAAAAGCATATCTGTACTTCCTTTTTGCCCAGCAATTTTCTTCCTGTTTTGATACAGTGATACAGTTCTGCATGACATCCTGCACTATATACAGTTTCCAGGTATTCCGGCAACTACTGACAAAACCTAACATGTCGTCTCTTTTTTATGTAGCCTGCTAAGTTTGCCAGGAAAAGGTGAAGACAATGAACTTTCCTCCATGACTAATGTAAAAAAAGTGCTTTCCTTTTTTTTCAATAGGCTTACATGTTCTTCCTACACTGATAGGCTGCCAAGGCTTTTTTTATTAAAAGCTAGAAAATTTGTCATGGCTTCCCCTCAGATCTGAGTGCAATGTTCAGGTATCTGATGTAGACGCATATGAGACAACTGATTTATCATACTGAAGTATTTGTGTCCTTCACATTTATATCTTAAAATTAAACCAGCACAACACTTCATTGTAAACAGGCAGATGTGTCCCGGCAGACTTCAGTTACTTAGCATGGGTTTAATGGTGTGGGGCAAATAGCTGTAAAGTGGCATGAAAGAACTCTTCTCACTTTTATGTCATATTTAAAATTCTGGAGATGTATTGTTTCTGAGAGGTAGGTATCAACAGTATCAATTGCATGCCAGTCCCTCTCAGATTACTTTTTTTAAGTGTTTCAAGGCAAGATTCAGCACCAGCCTGACAAAGGGGAGGTAGGGAACTCCAGTTGTAGCAGCTGCAAAATATGCCAAATACCATGCTGCATTATTTCTTAGCTTCCATTCAACAGGTGAAGAAAGTCCTAACCTGCAGTGATAAACTGAAATGGGAGGGGAAGGTGAAGTAGGGACAATCACGTATCTCAAAATGGCTTGACTTTCCTAAATCTGTCCAGTAAAAGTTCTCTCTTATATTAGCAAAATCATCTGAATTGTTAAGTAACAAGAAAGGAGGCTATAGAGATTCTTCAAAAGACCATTTTGGTCCTATTTGTGAAAAAAAGGATTCTAAAGAAAACTCTGTTTCCACAGTAGGCAAAGTGACTTTCTAGGATATTCTCAGTTTGAGATCACAACCCTGGGAAGCAGTACAGAGCCAGGAATACAAGCTCAGAAAAACTTCAAAGGACTTGGCCAGATTTATAGTGTCACTTACTGAAAGTAAAGCTCTGACAGAAGGAAACACTAAGAAGGCAAAACCAGTCTCCTGACATCTAGTAGGCACTGTAGTCCCTGGAAAAAAAATTTTCTTTGTGCTAATAGGTTTTGTAGGATGCCATCCAGAATGATACTGTATGCTAGAGAATCTGATGCTAAAGTTGTGAGGATTCTTCTATGACAGGAAAAGGCCAAATTCAGATTAAAAACATGTCTATATATTGGGGTCAATAAAAAGGGCAAGAGTCAGTTCTATAATAATATTCTAGGAACACATACAGAATTTTATTAATCTAGCGTGGTGTTGCTGGTGCAGAAAGATCACTGGAAAACGCTACTGTGCTTTGTCCAGGATGACAAAATGCTAGTCCTGTTTAGAAGAGACAGGTGTAATGATTAGCAGTTAATTAGCATATTGGCTGTCAGATAAGAATAATATAGCATACAGTTAAGGGACAAATGAAATTTCCTTGCTTTTACAAGCATCCAGTTTAGCTTCTACTTTTTCTACAGATTTCAGACTAAGTATATAGCCATAACTATCACATCGTCTGTGTTGTCTAATACCCTAAATATTACTGTCCAAGTAAGGATTAAAAACTGTGTTAAAAACTGGCTGGATATCTGGGTCCAAAGAGTTGTGGTGAATAGAGTTAAACACAGTTGGTGGCTGGTCACATGTGACATTCCCCAGGGCTCAGTATTTGGGCCAGTTCTGTTTAATGACTTTGTCAATAATCCATAGGGGAGGATCAAGAGCACTCTCAGTAAATTTTCAAACACCACCAAACTGGGCGTGATCTGCTTGAGGATAGGGAGAGATCTGAACAGTCTGGATCAGTGGACCAAGGCCAACTGTATGAAGTTCAACATGGCCAAGTGCCAGGTCCTGCAATTTGGGCACAACAACCCCTTGCAAGGCTTGGGGAGGAGTGGCTGGAAAGTTGCCTGGGGCTGTTGGTTGACAGCTGGCTGAATATGAGCCAGCAGTGTGCCCAGGTGACCAAGAAGGCCAACACAATCCTGGCCTGTATCAGGAATAGTGTGGCCAGCAGGACTAGGGAAGCGATCACCCCCCTGTACTGAGCTGGTGAGGGATCTAGAGCTGAGGCTGAGGGAACTGGTGGTGTTCAGTCTGGAGAAAAGGAGGCTCAGGGGAGACCTTCTCACTCTCTACAACTACCTGACAGGAGGTTGTAGTAAGGTGGATGTCAATCTCTTCTCCCAAGCAACAAGTGATAGGACAAGAGGAAGTAGCCTCAAGTTGTGCCGGAGGAGGTCTAAATTGGACACTAGGAAAAAGTTTTTCACCGAAAGGGTTATCAAGCATTAAAACAGGCTTTCCAGGAAAGTGGTTGAGTCACTATCCCTGGAGGTGTTTAAAAGATATGTAGATGCAGTGCTTAGGGATATGGTTTGGTGGTGGATTTGGCAGTGTTAGCTTTACAGTTGGCCTTGGTGAACTTAAAGGTCTTTTCTATTCTATTATTAATATTCTATTATTCCCTGTTACAAGGGGATCTTTTCCTTCAAGGTAACTTATTTTGTAGTGTCTCCTATTGAATCTGCAAGTCCAGATGTACCAAACTCACAAATTTTTATGTTTCATTTATATGACTTGATTTCAACCATGTTTGACTAAATTTAGATCAGTGAATTAATTTCAGAAATTTCTGCTTGTTCAGCCAAGCTGCAGCTTAGTGAAACCAATTAAAAAATATACTAGTACTGCCAGCAAAATGAGAGTACATTCACAGAATCACAGAATCACAGAATATTAGGGGCTGGAAGGGACCTCGGAAGATCATCGAGTCCAACTCCCCTGCCAGAGCAGGAACCTAGAGTAGATCACGCAGGGACGCGTCCAGGCGGGTTTTGAATGTCTCCAGAGGAGACTCCACAGCCTCTCTGGGCAGCCTGTTCCAGAGCTCTGTCACCCTCACTGTGAAAAAGTGTTTCCTCGTGTTTACATGGAACCTCCTATGCTCCAGTTTGCAACTAGTGTCCCTTGCCTTGTCATTGAACGTCACTGAGAAGAGCCTGGCTCCGTCCTCCTGACAGTTGTCCTTTACATATTTATAAACATTAATGAGGCCACCCCTCAGTCTTCTCTTCTCCAAGCTAAAGAGACCCAGCTCCCTCAGCCTCTCCTCATAAGGCAGATGTTCCACTCCCTTAATAAGCTCAGTGGTTCCGCGCTGGACTCTCTCCAGTAGTTCCCTGTCCTTCTTGAACTGGGGTGCCCAGAACTGGATCCAGTACTCCAGCTGGGGCCTCACCAGCNGATGGAGATGAGGCTGACCGGCCTATCGTTACCTGGGTCCTCTTTCTTGCCATTTTTGAAGAATGGAATCACATTGGCCCTTCTCCTGTCCTCAGGCACCTCTCCTGTCCTCCAGGACCTTTCAAAGATTATGGAGAGTGGCCTAGCAATGACATCTGCCATCTCTCTCAGCACTCACGGGTGTATCCTATCAGGGCCCATGGCCTTGTGGATATTCAATTTGCCTAACTGATCTCTGACCCAGTTCTCATCAACAGAGGCAAAATTTTCCTTCCTCCAGACTTCCTC
>VWZK01002264.1:0-84768 GCA_013396935.1 Baryphthengus martii
TGACCTATTTGTAAATATATTGGTGAAAAGTTTTGGTGAAAAGAAGGAGGAATTTGGAAGGGCTCTTTTATTTTTTTTTTTTGTGGTAAGAGCCTCTTAGTTCTAAAGAACTAATCTGAACAGGATGAATCTTAATTCAGCCGCTGCAGAGTCCTCTGAGCTTCATTGCTCAGTGACAGATGACATTTTCTTCCAGCCTTGTCAAAAAAAGAACAGCAGTAAATTGAAGCTCTGTCTCATCCTGCTTCATTAGAACATAATGAAGCCAAATTACAGGGTTTGCTGGCACAACTCAGCAATTCAACACTATGATCATCCGCAAAGCCAGCAAAGCAAGAGAGCTCCCAGCCCCTCCTGCAGCACCCGGCGCTAGCTTGGGGTTAGTGCAGAAGATCCACCAAGGCTTTTGTAAGGGATCTGCCATCCTGACAGCACCTGGCATACTAACCAAATGAGGAATAGTCCCAAAGAGACCAGGGGCAAACAGGGCAGATGTAGCAGCTGAAAGACACTGGAGCGGAGCTGCTCCGGCACGGCCATTCCTAAGGGCTGCAAGCGGCGTTAATGGGCCCCATGTGCTACAGGAATGCAAAGCTCTGCGTAGGCTAGGAGATTTATGCTCTTGACATCGGGGGAACTTCCTGACTAAGAGCTAATTGCTTTGGACTGTGAGTGTCTCTGCTCTGAATTACTCTAACTTTATTGCATGGTAAACCTAAGGGACCAGCAAAGCCAAAGATGGACAGTCATCCTATGTAAGATGTCACTGGTTTAGTTTCCCATTTCTGATGGTATGGATCATGCAGTATTTTTGTTTGATGAGGTTCATATTTATTTGTCATTTAAGTGTCATAAAAAAAATGAGACTGGTCTCATTATGGTTATTTTCTAGTTTATGTCAACAAGGCCCAAAAGTGAACAGTATGTGGAAGAAAGTAGGAGCAGAGCAAAGCTATAGTGCTTTCCCAGTCCTCAACGAGCTATGGCATGTGCCGAGCCACAGATGGTGTCTTTTTATTTGAGTAACCTTCAGTCATTTCAGTGATTTTTATAGATTTGCCCATTAATGAACTTGTGTAAACTGCTGGCAGCCCAAACATCCCACAGTTCAACCACACATTGTGTGAAGAACTATCACCTTTTGTTTGTACTCGAGACCAAATTCAGAGATCCAGTTGTCCCATTTTTTGTTCATCTCTGGCTGCTGGCCATCAAACCCAAAGTTGAGCTCCCCATGGGGAAAAAAATCAATGTGCCTGAATTATCTGCTTGAGGTGAGATCACCTGAACACACAGACATTCAGTCATAAACTCAATAGTCTAAGAACTTTGCTTTTATCTGTGTGACATGTTGAGGCACTCAGCAAGGGTTTGGTTGCTCAAAAAGTGAGAGGAAACATGAAAGCGGGTAGGTGGAGGGATATACTGAAAAAGGAGAGGAAAACAGCTCTGCAAGAGGGAAAATGAGTGGCTCTGAAAAGATCTGGAGAAGGCAACAGGCGCAGAGGTGCAGTAATAGATGGAGTGCCAATGGGATGGAGGCAGAAAAAACCCCTGTAGCATTCAGTGATTCAGGTTGGTCTGTGCT
The DNA here is from genome assembly GCA_013396935.1 of Baryphthengus martii. Classification (NCBI taxonomy): domain Eukaryota; kingdom Metazoa; phylum Chordata; class Aves; order Coraciiformes; family Momotidae; genus Baryphthengus; species Baryphthengus martii. The sequence continues at coordinate 1,589 of VWZK01002264.1, forward strand.
CAGTTTGCAAGAGTTTTGTTTCAGTGTATACACAGAATTAAGAAAATCTCATACCATAAGAATAACAAAAACTGAGGAAAATAAGGTCCATTTTGAAGGGACCCACCCTCTCACCACCACATTGTTTACAGAACCTTTATTCCCCACCCCTTATTAACAGAATTGTCAGGCTCCGCTGTGAACCTTGAATACTTCTAATTCATTCCTGTGGTTGCTCGAGCATCCAAACAAGACAGAAATTCAGTCAGTCAACTTATTTAGGAAGGCCTTCTCCTCTTTCCTGCACTGCTCACATTGCAGTGTATTGCTGGCATTGTTTAAAATATTTCTGGCAAATAATATTGCTTTGTGCATTATAAATAGAAGTCAGGCAGCAAATGAAATTAAATGTGGACTGAAAGGCACAAATTCCTGAGCAGAACAGCCTGTGTGTCTGACAGGAAATAGAAAAACTTTGTTAAGTTTGCCCATGACCAGTCTAATTTGATATTGCATTTTTATGTTGTTGTTTTTTTTTTTTAAATATGTCTACAAAACGTAACAGTATCTTGAAATCAAAAACAAACCCACCAATGTAAGATCTCCCCAGGGCACCCCAAAATATCTAAAGCTGAATTCATTTGAATTCTGCTTTTCCAGTGTTCCTCTGCAACAGATAACAGCAAACAGCAGGTTAAAACTCCACAACATTAGGGTTACACAGGCAAAAAATGACAGTGGAGAGGTTAGCCACAAGTCCCTGCTTTGTCATAAAGGCCTTTCATCTGTTAGAAAGATTGCGGTGACAGAACATTCTCTGATGACTGTAGCCTGTTAGGAAGGGTAGGGATCCACCTGGCTAGAAGAATCAAGACTAACTAAGAGGCTCATATCACAAAAGAAAAGCCCTTCCAAAATCCTCCTTCTTTTCACCAAAAGTTTTCACCAATATATTTACAAATAGGTCAGGACTAAGCTGCAGCTTCAGGGGGGAAAGGGCTCTGTTACCTGGTCCTGGCTGTGGGGTAGCACTCTGGAATCGAAGAGAGNAATTAATTTATTTATTTATTTTAAGAAACCAGCTAACACCAGCAAAGCTTTCTTTTGCTCCTCTCTGAGAAGATGGGCTGCATGGGGGAATGCATCATGTGCTTAGAGTTTGAAAAGTTTTACATCAGTTTCAGTCTGAAGAGTTTCTTCTGAAGCCAGGTCTCTGGACTTTGCCTGAGGTTAATATGTTTTTAGGTAACTGCACAAAGTGTGAAGACCATTGGGAGCTTCTTTGCTCCCAAAGAAGATGGAGACTCTCTTTTTACAAGGAGTCACATAGAAAAGATAGGTTTAATGAGTCCAGTGGCTCCTGAGGAGATTCCGATTGGACACAAGAGGAAAATTTTTCACAAGAACAAACAGCCATTGAAATAATATCCCGAGGGAATCCTCAACATTGAACACTTCCAAAATTTGGCTGAACAGAGTGTGGGGCCATCTTGTCTAGACCGTGTTTTTGCCAAGAAAAATTGGACTAGATGATCCTTGAGGTCCCTTCCAATCTGGGATTCTATGATTCTGTGATATTCCTCTTCATTAAACTACCTAAAACATCAACTATGCTGCAATCCAAGATGCCCTATAGTGAGCTATTAGGGAATCATACCCATCTTTCAGGATTTTCACTTGCCATCAGGTTCTGTACTACTTGGGCATCTTCCACATAAAATACAAAGCAGGTGCAAAAGTCCTCACTGAACGTTTCAGAGTCTTCAGCTTATTTTTGTATCTGTTGATTAATTTTACGGATTTTTTTTTAGTTTTGCTTCCAGCTGTAACTTTCACAAGAACATTTTGGACATTTTTGGTGGCAATTAAAGTGAAGAATATCGAGTTTCCAACAGGGTCTATCATTTTCTGCTGGGATAGCGAAGAAGTATATTTCGGAAGATTAAGATTAATCTTCTCTGCTTCCCTGCTTCCTGGCTCTTAAAGATAGCATCCAGGCTCTCCTGTAACTGCATTGCAAGCTGATTTCGTAGCTAGAAGCTCTCTGTTATCAACGATAGGTTCATAACCCTCCCTCACTTTCCTCAACTTACTTCCTCTTTGGCGTTTTTGAGAAAGATTTAGCTAGCCTGACAGTTTTCATATCAGTACTCAACATGAGCTGCAAGAACCCAGTCTGCTAACTGCTAACTGGATCTTTCCTCTACAGGCATCTTTGAGGCTTTTAGTAAACCCAAAGAATCAGAAAACATTGGGTTAGAATAAGATAATTTTTGGTTTTATATTGCAAACCTTGAAACATTTTCATTTTCCCTATGAGATTTACATTAGAAGTTTCTTGGAAAATGCATTTCCTCCAAAAACACATTTTGCTTTTGGAGAAGCCCAGCTTTTGTCTCCAATTCTGCTAGAAAAGGAGGAGGAAACAATGTCAGCTTTGCTTTGCTGGAAAAAGCTGTTACAAACTTTGCTAGGGGATGAAGGGCTGCATGTATCCTCCAAGCACAACTGTGTAGAGATCTGAGTTCTTCTTTAACTTGGCTGGACATGAACCTGCCCTGATATGAAAGCCAAGGAGCTGAGCATTCCCAAACTCCTTGTCTTTGTAAGCTGAGGGTTCCTCTTTTCCCACTTTGTGTAGGGAGGGAAGAGGCATTGAGCACAAACACCCAACATGGGAGCAGCATTGAGGCACAGGAATGACAAAACAAGGACTTAATCGTGCTTGGAGTTGTGCTGAAGTGGAAAAGAATCCTGTGCAGACTCAGAGACCTGGGGTTTATTTCATGATCACGACTCCGATCAGTCCACGTGATCCTACATGTATGGCTGAGCTCCCGTTGATCTTCATTATTTAGGACGAGGACACGAATGAGCTGGGACTGAGGAAACACTTAACACACAAGAGAACTTTCTAAGTATGTTAATTGCAACCCCTTGCTTTAAAAACGTAACCATGATGTACAGTGGCAATTTATACGGCAGATTTGCAGTGAAAGTATTGCACAGTCGGCGTGATATTGCAAATGGGAGTTTAATAATTGCTGATTACTTTAGAAATGTTGTCTTTTAAAAATACGTGGAAATAAGTGATAATTGAGGGTAAAGGGATTAGTGCTGTTGATTTAAAAGCTTGCTGAGGCAGATTCAAAATCCCCAAGCTACAGCATTTGTTTCAGCAAATAAAAGAGTAAGAAGAACAGACTGGTGGAGTCCTTGTTTGAACAACTGGCAGGCAAGTAGCAATAAATCATGAAAAAAACACTTCCTAAACTTTCCCTTTTAATAAATTAGGTGTTGTTTGTAAAATAGCTTGGGAGAACATGTTAATACAGAACCTCTAGCTTAGGTAACGAGCCAAAGCCATCCCTGCATCTCAGCTGAGTTGCACCAGGGATGAATTTGGCTCCGTCTCTCTATAAACATGAATCAAGCTGTTTGTGTTTTGTCATTACACTATCCCTGACCCAAGAGGATACATTTCCTTGGCAACAACAATTAAGAGCCTGACAAAAACACTGCGTATTATCTGCATCATTTTTTTCTTCCTCACAAAAGTTGTATTCTCCCAGCCCTGCCCCTCCCTAAGTAAGGAAGATTAAGGGGCCCATCTAGTTTCCTGCAAAATCAGAGATAAAAATTCCTCTGGTTTTCATAGCTACAGCAGAGCTTTCTTCATTTTATAATTATTTATGGGATTGATAGGCTGAGCCAGGCAGCAGTCCCAGCTCTGTTGGCTCCGGGGCTTGCATTTTGGCTTATAAAACTTCTCTTGTCCATGGTGAATGCAAAGAGAAGAGAAAAGCGGCTGCACTAGTGATGCACTAGGAGCCTCCTGGATTTACAGGTTTTTTAGGGAGATGACAGCAACTAACAGGGATTTCTTTGGGAAATTCACCAAAACTAAAATCTACACGGGTATTTGTGGAACATGTGTATATTGAACCAAGAAACTCACGATATGTGTCAAGGCTTTCCTGTAATCAAAGTTTTGGCCAAATGGCTTCTGTCTATGTAGAAGTGACTCCTCTGGATGTGAGTTTACATTCATCAAAATATTTTATAGACACTAAAATTATGAGGGAATGTACACTGATTTTCTGCATTTGTCATGTTAAGAGGAGGGTGGTGGAGATTACAGAAGGCCCTAAAGGGCTAGGCAGGGTCCCAGTTCTGTGGTACTAATAGAAACTGGGAGACAATCCTAAACATCCTACTGTCTAGTAAAGGGAAAGAGCAGTAACTCCATTTCCCCAACGGCAAATTCAGCAACAGCTACGAAATGTAACATTCCTTCAAGCAATGCCAGTGAGATACACAAGTATCTGTATTTAGGGGAGTACCTATGGGAGTGGAATCCAAAACCTAGACCAGCTGTTTTGCCTCCCAAACCCTTGTCAAACTTGTCTTCCTGATCCAATACAAACCAAGATTAAATATAAGTGTATAGCTAATAATTGCAGGAATTTCCATTGTGGCTTTTTGCAGCTAGATATTACACACAAGGCCGAGAGGAACAGCATGTGCATCTGTTATAAGATACTGCTCACTGAGCATCAGCAGACCTCTGCTCAGAGCTGTGCAGAACGCAGTCGCTGTCCTTAAGGAATTTTATGTGCAAAAAGTTTAGTCCCTCCGAACTTCATTTGCAGAGGAAACCTCAATGCATGTCTCAGGATTTCTGTGCCCAGGCTTTAGGCGATCACTGCATCTGTAAGCGGTGTGTTTATCCCCTGGTAGCGAGCTGAGCTGTTGACAGTGCAAACTGACTGTAATGAACGCTCACCTCTGGTGAAGATGAAACCTGCTTCTGCTCACTTCAGAGGGCTCAACTCATAGCCTTTTAGCTGTCATTGAAAGGAGCCAGGAGGCCGGTAATGGTCATCCCATCCAGCTACTGCAGTCAAGGGTACAAGAGAACAGTATTTCCATCGACTGCGTTCTGAGAAATCCACTGGGGCACCCTGGGAAGTTTTAACCTCAGTGATGGTAATTCAGAAAAACAGCAAGAGAACAAAACAAAATCTAGTTTCCTCCTCTCTTGCTTGTTTGTGTGGCAACAGGGTAACCCCACTATCAGGATCAGCAGCCCATTTCCGTCAGCCAAACTAAGCAGTCATTACCACCGCAACCAACGAGCCCGAATCTGCTTTTTGCTGCATTTGAGCGATAGACTGGGAGGGATTTTCCACATCTGTTTCCTCCATTCATCTTTCGTTTGCTGCCGCGGGGCAGGAAACGCATTGCTCCGTGCACCAGCCGCTGACCCCTCCAGGAGTCAGCCTGCAAGCAGGGCTGGAAGTCCTTCACACTTCATCTTGTGGAGCTTTGAAAACACGGATTGCTATTAAACCCAGCCCAACTTGCTGCGTCAGGGCAGGAGCCTGAAAGGAGAGCGTGTTTATTTTGGATATAGTAAAGAAAAAAGGAAAAGAAAAAAAAAAGAAAAAATAACTCGGTGAAGGGAGTGAAGTAAAATGAAACTCAGCCTCGTCAGGAGTATTTCAATAGCTGTGCATGTCAGTGTGAGGAGTCGGCTCTTTCATAGGCATGCCCTGGCTGTCCTATCACGCTGTGTTACAGCTACCAAGAGTTCCCTTATTGCCCACCACTCTCTGCTTCATAAATCTCCTCCACGATGTCCTCTCTACAAGAGGACCCATGTTTGAGCCATTCCTGCTATGGATAAGTCCCTAAAGGTCCTTTACCTGAATGACTCCAACACTTTCCCTGTCAAACCCTAAAGAGCCCAGCCCCAAAGCAAGGCCACCCCATCTCAGCCCTCTCCTCCTGCTTCCCATGAAGTTCCCCGTCAACTTTTTTTGTGGTTTGGGGTGCCAACAGCTAGTGCTTACCCCCAACGAGATTTGCCAAGAAACTCTCACTTGCTCCAGTGCTTCCTTGATGCATGTAGCTTTTGTATCTTGCAAGCGTGTTTGCCGTAAGAAGGATGCCTCTCTTTTTCTGAGGCTTCAAAACATAGAAAAACATATATTTCTTCCCCACCCATCCCCTCCAGACAAAGAATGTTTATAAGCCATGAAAGATAAACACTTGTCATTCAAAACCTCTTTTCCCAGTAACCTCTAGGCATCTGGCCCCTGTCTCTTACCACAAAGCCAGATAAGTTCCCTTCCTGATTTCATCCAGCTCGTTTTCACACTTTCCAAAACTTGAAACTTGCACACTGATGAGCCCTTGAGGCTGATTAAAAATAGCCTGTGTTAAGCAAAAGCACCACCCAGGACTTCACCCTGCCACAGCTTGTCCCAGAATCTCACACAGCACCTTGTCTAACACCAGTTCTGGGGAAGCTCGGCATCATTTCAGAGGTTAGCTCTTCAGCTTGGGTCTCTCAGCACAACTTATGGGGATTCCTATTGAAGGCTGACTCTCCTTAACAGTGAGGGAGAGGAAACAAAAGAGGTTGTAATTTTAAGAGCTCCTACAGCAGAAAATGAGAATATAACACCGAATTGCATCCATAGAGAACTCAATGGCTTCTTCTGCAAGGCAGACAGAGTGTGCAGAGAGACCAATGAGGTGTTTCTGGCAGTGTTGTGCCCTTCTGCAGATGGTGGAGTGTACACAGATGCCCGCTTCTAGCTGGCAGAGGAGGGCATGCAAGGTAAGCAGGAAAGCAAGAGATGCAAATAGTCCCAGCAGAGCAAAGACACAACATGGTGCTCTGAGATACCATCGTGACTCCCTTCAACATTCATTGCTTCATAAGCAAAAATCATTTCGAGGCAGTGTTGTTTATCACACGCTGTGGATGCGCTTTCATCTTCACCTCACTCCAACCTTTTAATCCCTGGCATTCTCCTTAATGAGACGTGCTCGGAATGCTCAGCAAAGACAAGTGTAAATGAATCCCTGGCGTGCACAGAACTGCAGGGATTAGTGTGGGATGTTCACTATAGCTCTAGGATTATTTACAATTAAACTGTCTAGACCACATTCAGAGGGGATGTGGATGGGGTGGGGATTGCCAGCTGGGAAATCAGATATCCAGTGAGAGGGTGGGGAGCTGGGTTGAGGTAGAAGTGGAAGACAAGTGGAAGGGTAAGAAAGCACCACATAAATTACAACTGGACTGGATTTATTGTATGCCCTCAGCTTCCTTGCGTTGGCTAAGGAGTCCTGTGCTCCTACCGCAACATCTGAGCCCTTTGCGCTCTTGCACACCTTTCTCCTTCTACATCCCTGTTAGCACGCTGTTAGAGTGGCATTAATTTCCATTAACACTGGCTCATTAAGACATGAATTGGGTGGTGACGTTCAGGTATGCTGAGTTTTACCTCCCATCTACCTTCTGTATGTGCGCTGGTGCTTTGGAGACACCAAGCTTCGACATCTCCTGGGCATAAAAGCATATGGTCCTCTATGTGTGTCCATTTTGTCCTCTTGGTTCATACAGAGGGTCTGTGGCAGACCAAAACCTAAACCTAGATCTCCAGGCTGTCCTTGAATCATGTTCCCACTCGTGGCCTTTCCCTTCCTGGGATGTTCACCTTATTGCCAGGTGTAGGAGTATTCCTAAAGAAATCAATACAGAGTCATTTGACATGCCACAGTGAGTACTTCTCATGTTGAAAACAGAAAAACATCCTATTTTATTACTCTTGTTGTTCTCTGCAGGCAACTGGGCCCAAATCTACCCCTGCATCAGTGCTGAGTATCAGAGACGCACAGGGGAGATGACTTATCTCCTCAACCTGAGGCTCGTGGCATAAGATTGGCTTTCCCGGGGCAAACCACAACAGCACTCAGCTTTTAGAATTCTGAGCTTTTAGCATTCTGAGCTTTAATACCCCAGGGTTACCCGGGATGACATGACCTCTTCCTCTCTTCTGCCTCACTGGGATATTCTCCAGGAAAGTGGGTGTAGATTTGCTTTGTGGATACTTTGCATGGGCTTTCCTGGAACACGGTGGCCACAGACCACCCTTGGTGGATTGCTCCTCTTCTTTCTCCTTTGCGTTGGACTGTGCTTTGCCTGGTGCCGCTGTTTCAGAGCCAGATGGCCCTGCAGTTTGTTGCTTCTTGCAGTTGGGCTCCACCAGTCTGAGCAGACAGATTGGAGGGGCCTCGGCGAGAGCAGGAAATCATTTTTGCTGAAGTGTAGGAGCTATTTTAAACACATCAGCAAAGTCTAGCATGGAGAAGACCCTGCTGCCTCAAAAGCATATTTAGCCAATCTGATACTGAAACCTGATCGTATTTTATGGAGCATATAATTTACCCCACTGCAGGCAGGGCCTGGCATTGGGAAGCTTCAAGCAGTTCCAGACAATAGGAAGGAGAGCCCTTTCCCCAGCAACCAGGTGAGAAAAAATGCATTTTTTCAGTGCATGGGCTGGAAAACCAAAAACCTACATTCACCTGTTTATTTATTTACTCCTCCAGCAGTCCTGTAGGATGACCTGCTGGTACCTCTTAGCATCACTCCTGTCTTCTCCCAGTCTCCTCTCTGAAATATGACAGAAGTTTGGGGAAGAAAAGAAATTTTTTTTGCAGACCTGTTTAACCTGCCAATGCTAACCCCTGTGGGTGGCAGCCCTGCTTGCAGATGTCCTGCCTGCTCTGACCCCAGAGCACCAGGAGCCTCCATCCCTGCCTGGGCTAACTAACTAGTCCTATGCTCAGGGCATGCCTTGGTGCTGGAGAGTGTGGGTGCTTTTATACTGTCTGTAGCAGAAAATATAACAACTCATCTCCCTCTGCTCTCCTCAGTCCTTACATTGCTGATATTACACAGTTTCAGGCACTTTGTGGTTTCCAGCGTAACTCCTGAGCTCTGTGTAACATCTCAATGTTACACAGAGCTCTCGGCCCTAAGAGATGAGCTGCCGCTCTCCGACCTCCCACTTTCTGCAGGGTGGATGCAGGAAATATTCTACTAATCTTTCTGGCACTAAGGAGGCAGTTTCCAGTCTGAACAAACCTGGGGAGACTCTGGGTTTTATTCTTTCTGCGTGACAACCAGTTGGCACCAGAGGTGTGGGGTGTTTGGGATGTAACCCACCACACCGCAGCTGGCAAAACAAATCTTTACACAAAGTTTTCACCACCTGTCCAGCTTCCTCCCTGCAGGAAATGCAGCCTCCCCTGCTCCTGGAGCTTTGTTTGCAGCTCCTCTTTCACAAATAAAACCAACACTAGCTAGTAAATAGAGTGCCACCAAATGTGCAGAGCAATACTCAAAGCTTGGAAGATAATGATGTTCTTTTCTAGAGCTGGGTAAGAGCACCGGCCAAACCCTTGAATTGCTTGCAAAATAGCTCCTTGTTACTGTAATTTGCTTTCTAGCAGCACTCTAAAGCCCCAGCTGGGACTGAAGCTTTGCTGTGAGAGCAACAGCTTTGCCTTTTTGAAAATTGACCAAAGAGACACCACAAAGCTACAGAACCAAGGGATGGTCTCCTCGGACCACCGGCAGACCTCGAATCCAGCTCCCTTCTCCCCGTAGGACTTGACCTAATGCTATATGGATCATGCTCCGTACCCACTCTGCAGAACACACACGTGCTCTGCTGCTTATGCTGATGTTGTAAGACCAGAGAGGCAGGACCAGATCCAATGTAGGTACAGACACCACTCATCAGGAAGAGTTTGGCTGCAGAGTGTGTTATGAAGACGAAAAAAAGGAACATGAAGATCACTGAACTTGATCTGAACTCCAGTTAGCTTAGTACTGAGTCTCAAAGTAAGGTTGAAACCTGTTGTTTTAAGAGCAGATAAGCATATCCCTTCAGTCATGGAAAAGATATTTCTTGTCCAAAAGTGCTGGTAACTTAAAAATCCTTAGATTTGGTCTTTTAATAGCTCTTCTGCCCTCACTGGTCCCATATAAGTCCTGTATCTCCCAATAAAAAAAAAAAATAGAGAGACTAAAGATTCAAGAATTTGAGAAATTTTAACACTGTATGAACCTGGGTTTACCTCCTCAGCGCTTATCATCTTGAGTTAAAAGAGTGGAAACTGTAAGAGGAAGAAAGAAGACTGCTTTCAGAGGTTGGTAGGGCTGTAAGGGAACAAGCAAAGAGCATTTGCTGGGATGTGGCCACTGCAGACAGGCACAAATGAGGAATACGCCAGAAGTGCCACTCTCCACAAGGACAGGAATAGGAACATCCCTCCTTACACAAGCAGACTCAGAGAAGGAAAGTTCGTCTGGATTCTTGCACTCAGACTTTCCGGAAGTGTGTCATGGCATGCAAAATTTTTAATATAAGAAACCTCAATTCTTCTTTTTTTAAAAAGTCTTTTTCTAAGAACACTGTTAGTTTGGTGCTGCTGGAGAATCCAAAGTGAGAGATACCTGGACTAAGTCTGTAGTGGCAAAGTGGTTGATCTCCCCACTGAGCACAGGGGAAGATCTAGTTCTGGAGAGGAAAAATCTGTCGTGTACAAAAGGCTGAAGGAAAACTCCTTGAAGGAGCTTCCAGAAAAGGATTTCTATCTAGCAGGTCTGCCAGAGGTTCAATACTACCTAAAGGCCATGCCAACAACAGATTGCTCCCCTGGAATTTGCACTGGGAAATAACTTTTATCATTAAAAGCTAAAGCTTTAAATGGTCAGAAGATTTCCTGACTGTGTTTCATAGATACTGGTATTTTAAGAGAGCATTAGATTCTTCAGTAAGATGTTTTTGATGGCTAAGGATCTGTGGTGGTCCAAAAGGTATTTAAAATGAAGTGATTTATATTTGCTATAAAAAAAACAGGAGGTGAGGAAAGCTTCACTGAGCACAATGAAAGAGCTCTGGAATTATATGGAACAAAATAATAACCAGGCTGAACTGCCAAAGCCCTTAATGACCACGTTCCCTTTCCAGAGATGGAAAAAAGATGGACCAGCACCTTTTTTTTAACCTCACATTTCCAGGAACCTCTTTGCTTTGTTTCTCACATTGAAATTAGAAGAGGTAGGGTTAGGATATTCAGATAAATGTCATCCTCAAGTATATTTAGCCTGACTGGAAGTAGGAAATATCCCAAATCCCCCCAGATTCTCATCTCCACTTGGCCATTTCAAGAAACATGGATAAATCCCCCAACATCTGCTTGCTTATCAGCCACACCAAAAGGAAACTACAAACCATCTGCTTTTGGAAATGTGATGCTCAGCACAGTTTGCTCCTGTGTCAGACGGTATTTCATGCCCTGCACCTTCTCCACGCCAGCCACTGAGTGCAGGGGAAGGGACTCTGCAAAGGGACATCCCCAGTTCCTCAGCAGCTTTTGCATCTGGTAGAGCTGCCAAGGAAACCCCTGCCTCTGTTCACCTTTAGATGAGCTCCTGCTCTCAGGGTGGCCAGCTCAGAGAACAATCCACCTGCACATAACATGAAGGGATCTGCTTTCTGAGCCTTGATGTGTTACGTTGTATTTGTATTTTGGATCAAGTCTCATGTGCCATGGGTTGTTATTTGAAATTACATTCAAGGTGTAAGATTTTGCATCCTGTGCTGCAGGAAGGGAGGTTGGGTTTTTTTAATTAGTATTTTTATCACAATATAAACAGATGTGCCATAGTTTGGAAGGGTATTTGTGATGCTGATGATGCTTTGAGGAAAAAAATACTCAATTTTTGTTCCTGAAGGGTATGCCAAGTTGAGAAACTTGTAATAAACCCACACACACCCCTGTGCCCTTCCTCCCCCTTTATTTCCATCATTTCCTGTGATTTTTCAGCTTTCCATTTGTACATGGCATTGCGGAGAGAAGCACACACGGATTCTAAGATGTGGGTGCTGTGCAACAGGGATGGAACGAGAATCCAGGTCTTCCTACCTACAGCCTCGTGCTCTTCTTGCAAGCTCACGACCGTCTCTACCACCAGTTGCACACACAAAGAAAACTTCACAAGTGCTTGGGGGAAGTGGAAGGGAGGTAAATCTGAAACATGGGACATTTTTTGATTTGCAAGATCTAAATCCATCTCTGTTTGAAGTCTGCTTTACACCAGCAGGTTACTTCAGCAAAATACTTTTTTAGACCCTGCTGCATTTGTCATTTTTTAACCTCCTCCTCAAGCAGATTTTTGCCAAGGATATAGACGTCTGGGGCAGTTTAGGCTTTTCACGTGTTACCTGCTATCTTAAAAAAGGACAAATCTCCGGATGACAAAATATTTCATTCTCCAGTAGCTGAAGAAGGAAGTTGTGGCTTAATGGAGAAGTCCGACAAATAGCAGAAAGCCATGAGTGGAGGACAGACCTGCTGAACCAGGAAAACCGTGCCCATTTTGCAGCTGAGCAACAATGCAGTTGCTTCAGCACTGGTTAAAAATACCTGTGGCCTGACCCTGCTGCAATCGAAGGAAGTCTGGCCTGGGTTAAGAAAGGCATTTAAAAAAAAATCGTTTTGCAACAGTGCAGATGTTTTCTTTAGTGTCACCAGCAGCACAGGCCGGCCTGAAAGGCAGCAGCAATGAAACCCCCCCTATATCTTACTGGGCAGCTCATCATCCAGCATTGGCATTTCCATGTTCTTTATCATTATAAGTTGATTCAAGTATCTTCACTCTCCAACCCTGGTGCAGAAGCAGATGAGCAGTATGTCCAATTGGAGCCCTTTGTATTTTAAATTACTGCAGCTACATCCACTTACAGGTTACCTGCAAACTCTCTGATTTATGCTTTGAAATGTGCTTTCTGTTTTGCTTGGATCGCGGCCAGTTCACTTGTGGTGCAGCGTGTAACCACACCATGGCAGCGAGAAGAGAGGAGCCACCCTGTGGATTTTCTTTAGCAAGAAGCCAGAATGTTGTTTTTCCTTCATTTCTCTTGGTCTCCTACTTTGGCTTTGCTTTCAAGGTTTGTGGAGGAGGGATGGGTGGTTTTCAGCCGGCCTGCGGAGCTTACCTTTCCCTGGACGCCGCATCCCTGTGGCATCGGCAGCTGGTGCTAGCATTGCTGCGGGCGTCTGTGCCAGGAGAAGTACTGAAATAATGGGGCTTGTGAAGATGAAGTTGCAAAGTGGTGGTGCGAAGGCTTCTGCAACTTGCTCTTTGCATTGCACAGGGCTTACACTAAAGCCGTTAGCGGATCCCTGTGCCACAGATGTTTAAGCAACGGCCCAGAGCTAAGGACCTGTCGGCAGAGACCAGGATGAGGAGGAGTGTGACAGCCTGCTCTAGCACAGCAAGCAAAGATGGAGCAGGCCTCCTGCAACAAGGTTAGAAGACACTAGGATGAGGAATTTGCAGCAGAGCTTCCCCTCCCCAGGAAGTGAAATGCCCTTTCTTCTTCCTCCTGGCTCTGCCTGTGGTTGCAGTGGACCTCAGCTGCTCCTTCTTCCACTCCTCCCTTCCTTCTTTGCAGTTTGCTGAGGTCTGCGTGTCCACCAGAAACGTCCACAGCAATATGTGGATACTGCCTGGAGGCTGTTAATCCATTTTGCCAACTGGTCATGAGCAATAACAGCAGTGGAAGATATTAAGCTAGTCCTTACCTAGAGATACACCTAAGAAATTGCCAAGGGGAAAACTCCCTCTGCCTCAGCATGGAGGACCTAGAAAGCAGCTTCACAGGCACCCAGCACCCACCAGCTTCACACTAGCATTATGTCCAGCCTTGCAGAGGTCTGGATGGGGAAAGCCTGTTCTGCACTGCAGAGTCATCTGCAGGCAGATGTGGGTGGCAGCTGGACATCAATGCGGTTCCTGAAGCTTCAGTCTCTCCTTCCAGTTCCTCCTGGCATTTTACTGGTTCTGAACTGGGTTTTGTTCAGATATTTATGAAAACCAACCCTTTTGTTGTTGTTCTTAAAGAGTATTTTCTTCATGAGCTTCATTTCTTCTGGCGTCGTCCTGTTTTTAAGCCAGGAAAATATGTGGGTTTTCATTTTTAAAAATGACACATTCCTGTGAGCAATGTTAAAAAACAATAACAAAATGATGTCTGAACTTTTCAGACTTTACATGGAAAATATTTGCTATTCTTTGGCTCAGAAAAATAAGTAAGTCTTGCTCAGGTTCTCTCTTTAGGGGAATTTAGATAAATCACAATTCAGAGGGCAACTCTTTGGCTCGGTATTGATCTCCAGTTGACTCTTCACACACCAGTCCCAGAGCTGTGTGCTGTTCAGAGCATCTCTGCTCACTAAATTGTCTGTTGGATCCCAAATGCAAGAGCTGAGAGGTTCACTTTCATTTCTCTGCCACAAAAAATAAAAGCAACCTTGCGACTGATTCTAACTGACAAAGGGTAAAAGCTACATCAGTAAAAACGTTTGGTTTCACTGCTGCTTCCTTACAACGCTGCCTCCAGGACACGGCACAGACGTCACAGAAGAACCTCCTGTGTCGATGCCGGGCAGATTTAGTGCTAATGTGAGTGGGGAAGATGGGAGAGTATATTTTAATGTTTGGGCTTTTTACTTTCCCTACACTTTTCCCACAGCTGCATCAGCTCAAATGCCATCCCTTGGCAGCTTTGTCCTGCTGCCCTGCCCCGACCCGCAGGGGCAGAGCCGCTGCAGCAGCAGCTCAGTCGATGCTGTGGCATTTTCCCCTCTCCAGTCCCAGCATCCTAAATCTCAGCATCTGCAGCTGGTAGCAACCATTTACAGAAGGGCTTATAATCACATAAATAAACTGGGGGCTCAGGTTAGAGCTCATGTATATTCTAGTGCTGGCTATTAACAAGTGATTCATTTGCTTGCCCAGAAAATTTTAAACACACTAAATAGATGCCCAGACAGCTTTTTCCAGAGTCCTTTTCCAGCTGTGATCTCTCACTTGCCATCTGGGTGGGCCCATATTAAATGCTGGCCGCACGTCCATCTGTAATTGCAGATTTGCTGAGAACATTTTATTTTATTGCTTTGCTCACAGCAAATCGGGCAGGGAGCGAAAGGTGGAGACTCTACACATCTGAAACCTGTGCTGGCCTCTTGTTTGCTTTGTCTTATCTGGAAAGTCACAAGGGTAAGATAAAATACCTCTGGGTCCAATCCCACTCACAGTGCTCCCGTGACATCAAGGTATGCTCAGCACTTGTAAAGATTATGTGAATCCATGAGAATATGGACCTGTGCAAGAAACATGGATGTTCACAGCAGTACCCATCTGGCATCACACTTATCTCCTCTCTCTCCCTGCTGGCAGGTGGAGTTCATGGCTCAGAAGATGAGGTCAATTCACTGGACCTCAATACACCAGCTCCTACATCAAGTGTGACTAACAGAATTCATAGAGTTTTACCAAATCACTCCAAATGTAAATACAGTCTGGTCACAGGACCCAATTAACTACCCCTTTAAGTTTTGAGTCTACAAAGTAGATGCAGCAGCTACACCCGGTAAGTGACAGTAATACTGATGATGGATGCTCTCTCAGCAGGCCTGAAGTCATCTCCTTTTAGGGAATATCTGTTGTCCACTCACCATAGCACGTGTCTGGGAGCAGGATGTGCACAAGACTCCAGAAACAATTCTGGGCAGGCAAGGATAGGAGAAGCAGGAGCTTCCCACTGAAACAGGCTCAGAGAAGCAGGGAACAGACACTGTTGGATACCTTTTTAGCAGATGTTTTGAGAACTACCAATGTTTTTAACAGCCAGAGCTACCAAACTGGAGTTAACAACCTTCAGCCTGGCTGTAATTCATATCCAAAACTTTATAGAGTGATTTCATGGCCCATTGGTTCTTGTTAGTGAAAAGAGAATGCAGTTCTTTAAAGAAGGAGAAGGACAAACTCCTCTTCATTCATGCTCTAAGAACGTGTCTCTACAGTGTATGGATTGAAGGAGAGATCACAGAATCACAGAATTCTTGAGGCTGGAATAGACCTCTGAGATCATCAAGTCCAACCTATGGCCTAACACCACAACATCAACTAGACAATGCCACTAAGTGCCACGTCCAATCTTTCCTTAAACACCTCCAGGTATGGTGACTCCACCACTTCCCTGGGCAGTCCATTCTGGTGTTTAATCACCCTTTCCATGAGGAAGTGCTTCCTAATATCCAACCTAAACCTCCCCTGGCGCAGCTTCAGGCCGTGCCCTCTCGTCAAATACTGCATGTACCTACAATCACTATCTTTTGCAAGGGATGAGGCCCAAGCCATTTTTAATTGCATTAGTTGCAAGTGCCTGTCCCCCAGAACCAGTGCATTATAACACTATAACAGACTGAAACAAATCCCAAGAAGACAGATGAGCTGTAAGCCATATACGTAACAATCTCAGGTCTGTTATCAGAGATATCTCTTTCTTTCATTTGCCGTGATCTGAATGTCATCACATTATCATCCCAGCTCAGGCCGATTCAGAAAATATAGGCTTTAATTTGCACCACAGAGCGGATGCAAGCACCGTATGTCACTTATACCTGGTAAGGGTTTATTCTCCAAGACTGTCAAATCCAGCTCCTTCTGTGACTCCTCTTCTTCTTCTTCGTCTTCTTCCTTTTATGTTGCATTTCCCAAGAGACAGCAGAAAAGAAAGAGAGGAAACGCAAACTATTAAATGGTTTGTCAAAAAGAGGTAGAAAATTTTGAATGGTACCAAATAGAAACACGAATTATGTCAAAAATGTCTTTCATCAAACAGTCGTGTAATAATTCCTGCCTAGCATGAATGCAAGCCTCCTAACAGCCCTGTGTCAGACATCACTTTCTGTAATGCTACTAATGCAGATGGAGAATGTGAAGTTCAGAAATCATGTGAAACCTCACAAAACTCACCCAGCATTTGAATGATAAAGGTGGCTGGGGATGAAAATCCAAGGTTTAATCCGGACACTAAAACCTAGTGTTGCCCATCTCATGCTCCAGTTGAAGATACTAAGCTTCCCTGTCCATTTCAGAGAAGAAATAAAGTTTTACTAGAATTATTCAATTTTTCCTTATTAAAATACTAACTCCATCCATTTGAAAATCTCATCGATGCCAAACACAGAACAAAGTGAAAGGCAGAATTTTTTATTCTTCTGAAACTTTGCCTCTTGAGAAGTGTACGTCTTTGGTGCTCAGAGGAAAACTCTGGTCACAGCTAAACTTCTGACTTGCCATCACCCAAGATTTAGTTGAGAGAAGCAATCCAGTATTTTTTATAAGTGGGTTTATATAAATAATGGTGTAACCTGATGGCCTCTGCTGCTGTCTGTGCAGTAGCCACACACATGCCTGCATTCACTGGGGTGGAAATAGCTTTGTTATTGCGTTGTTGCAGAATGAGAGGAAGGTGAGACTAAAATGGAGGATCACTGTAGGACTGTGAAAATGGCTATGCAAGCCTCTGGCTCCACATCAGCCTTCTTACGTGTCTTGGGCAAGCTGGCCTAAGAGGGATTCTTTTCTCTTCTCAGTTTTATCTGTGTCAAGTCTACTGTAAGTTTGCCCTGTAGGCTCTAGAGACAGGCACCTCCACCTGCTGATTTGTCCCATCTAAGAGAGTCACCCAAGATACGTGAGGTGAGTCTGGAGACAATTTAGGATGAGCATCAGAGAATATCCTGAGACAGACATGCTGATGTCAGATGCCTTGAGCAAGATCAGGTGGGCCCTGTTGTCTACTGTATCAGCACTAGTGTGGCCAGCAGGACTAGAGAAGTGATCATTCCACTGTACTCAGCACTGAGGCTGCACCTCAAATACTATGTTTAGTTTTTGGCCACTCACTACAAGAAAGACATTGAGGTGCTGAAGCGTGTCCAAAGAACGGCAACAAGGCTGGTGAAGGGTCTAGAGAACAAGTCTTCTGAGGAGTGGTTGAGGGACCTGGAGTTGTTTAGCCTGGAAAAAAGGAGAGTCAGGGGAGACCTCCTCTGTCTCTATAACTACCTGAAAGGAGGTTGTAGTGAGGTCGGGGTTGGTCTCTTCTCCCAAGTAACAAGAGATAGGACAAGAGAAAATGGCCTCAAATTGCATCAGGGGAGGTTTAGATTGGATATTCTGAAAAATTTCTTCCCCAAAATGGTTGTCAAGCCCTGAAACAGACTACTCGGGGAAGTGGTGGAGTATTTGAAAGCCATGTAGATGTGGTGCTAAGAGGCATGGTTTAGTGGTGGAGTTGGCAGTGTTGAGTTAACAGTTGGACTTGATGATCTTAAAGATCTTTTCCAGTGTAAATGTTTCTATGATTCTGTGTCATGACATAAATCAGTGCTGGGCACTGAACAGATGCTGCATGGGTGGAGCTTTGCGGCTCTTCAAGACTATAGCCAGACACAGTGAAAACTGGTCTGCAATTCCCATAATGAGCTGTAATTGAAGATAAACAGAAATCAAGATTTTTCTTTCAGCACTTTTAAGTTCCTTTGCGTAATACCCTGTCAGAAGTGTCCATGTGATTTAAAGGGCAAAAGGAGGGACACGTTCAAGAGATCTGGATGGAGGTTTGAGTGCATAATGGAAGCAGTTTTCATGCCAGGCTGGAAGATGAGTGTTGTTCTGGGGAACTCAGAACAGCTTTGGCAACACATCCCATAACCCTTGTTTTCTTGTATTCAAAATATCGAGTACATTTTTTTTTTTGCTTTATTTTACTTCATTACAGCCCATGGCACAGGCAGTTTGACCTCATGCAGCAAATACAGACAAGCAGATATTCATCAAGAAATCCAAAAAATGTGATTTAATCCTACCTATCAAAATGGACAAAATTACCATCAGCAGAGCTTTCTCAGCAGCATCAGCAAAAGGATATAAGGTGGCTCACACATCATATCAACATGTTTTGCTCACCATGCCATGGCCCAATGGTCAGCCCGTGAACAAGGTTTCATCCCCTCTTGCTCACACGCTTCCATCTCTCCACACCTCAGTTTTCCACCCCCCCAAGCGAAAACCCAAGAGCCCGATGCATAGACCTCTGGTGGGATGCTCAGTGGTGAGCTGGCCATGGACACGAGTGTGAGCAATGCGGCCCGGAGGACGTGGTGCTGGCAATGGCAAGATGCCACGCAGCTGCTGGCAAGAGAGGGAGGAGCTGCTGGTGCATAAAGCAGGCAGATCATATTCGTCTGTCAGAGTAGTATTTCCAGATTAAATATAAGAGGGAAGCTCAGAGAGGTCAGAGGCTGAGATTGACTTTCAGAACAATGCCTTTGACGTCCAAAGAGGGAGGACAGGCTTATTAAAAATGCAGTGTGGATTGCAAATCTGTCACACGCCCAAGCCACCACGTGGAGGGGGAGGATGGATGAGGCGTCTATGGAGAACCTGCTGACAACAACAGCCTCTCGAGTGACGGGTCAGTGAATAGTTTGCTGCTATTCAGCATTGTTTTGACAGAAACTACACAAAGCAACTGTGCGGGGGGCAAGGACTGAACATTCACATCCGCTTGGAGGTTTGTTATAATCTTGCAATTGGGAAATATGGCCATGAATGAGAATTAAGCCCTGCATTGGCTTAGGAAATCCTGTTTAGTGAGGCAGAACAGGGAGAGGAGGGGGAGAGTCTTGTGAGTGAATGGGAGGAGATGGCAACAGCAATGACAGAGCAGGCAACGCTGCTGGGACGTGTTAACTGAAAACTCCATCGGCTTCTGCTGTGTCTCCCCGGCTTTCCACTGCTGTGTCTGCTCTGGGTTTCACCTTCTGTACCATTGCTTGGCCACAGTGACTTTAATAGGCTAAAGCTGACGGTGTCCAGCACAAGGGTAAATGACAGAGAGGGAGCCACACTATCTGCAGGCAAAGGTCTTGCATGTCCCCCACCGTTTTACTCCCCCACATCTATCATCCTCAGGCAGCTGCCTGATAGCTGCCTCCCTACCTTGTTGACAACATCATTAACTTGCTGCAATTTGAACCTTCCCCATAGAAAGATGGTCAATGGAAAATTCTTCAGGTTTGGAGAAAATTAAAAAAACCCAAACCTATTTATCAGACATTGAAGGCTGGAAATGTTGCCAGGATGCCTCATGGGCCTTTAGGTTGGGTTTGAGCTTATAGATGAGTGGGTTATGCTATTAGTGCTCCGTTCTTATCTTAAAAGCAACACTATGCACTATGTGTCCAAAACCATCTCTCTGTTTCAGGAAGTAGAAATTTCAGGCAGTGAAGCACTCAGGGAGAAAGAGATCAGATATCCTGGAAGACACAGACCAGGATGCAGTGGGCACCTGAGGTAAGGGAATTATATTCCTTGAATCTTTACTGCCGCATAGCAAAATGTTTGCTAAGGGAGGCATTTATTGCAGCTTCAAGATGTAACATCAAAGTTGCAAGTAATCATAACATCAAGGCATCCAGACAAATGTGTCTTACTACTAAACAGGACCACCACCTCCTCTTGATAAAGTTTAATCAGACTGAAGCATCTCAGACTGATGGAGTGTTTCCTTTTTATGAGGGAACTGAAGAACATTTCACGTAACAGGATTGGAAAAGTTTCAGAGAAGGGCAATAGGAAGGATACAAAGGATGGGTGGCTTCACACAGGGCAGCTGCACACCTACAAGAAAAGAAGCCAGACAGCCTGAGCCTCCAGCTCAGACTGTCCCCGGGCTGACTGCAGCATGTGGGGATGCACCAGATGTACCAACCTGCCTCTTCTCATTGTAAGTAAAAATTTCAACTTATACTGCACCAAAGAAATACCTGCTTAGAGCCAGATGCAGTGTTCAGCAAAAAAAGTGTTTAAAACAGAGCAGTAACCGGGAAAGTCAGTATTATTTGCTGTCTGTATTTATCCATTAAAATTAGCACTTTGTACCTCCTGCACACTAGCACTGATGCTGCACCAGACACCAGCCTCTGCAAATACGCCAGCTGAAGGCATCGAGCCATCCCAAGCAAAGAAAATCCTCTCCCTAGGTTGTGTCTAGGATCATAAAGACTGTGTTATCATGTTAGTTAGCGGCAAAAAAAATAATTGCAAGAAATGCCTTTGTGCTTCCCGCTCCTGTTGATCTATATCTATATATATAAAAAGGTATTCAGAGGTGCAGCTTTAACATCTAAAAGAATGAGTCATTCCTGGTAAAGCTGCTCACATGGGAGCACACATCCATGCATCTGAAATCAAAAAGCTATTGTGAAATCTTTTTAGCACTCAACAGCCTATTCTTGCATGACTTTCTCCATGCACCTCTTGGGATCGTAGAGCACAGTGACCCAGTCTCATTGTGTGGTTCATCTGGGAAAACTTTTTCCCCTCCTTATTTCCTGTGGCTACCTCACATGTCATTTATCTTCCACCATCAGTGGGATCACAGCGCTGGTGGAAGTTAAGAGCAACATAGGACTTATCAGTCAAGAACTGCTGGGCAGGTCTGAGGGGAAGCTTTCACTTTTCTGATTTTTGCAGAATAAATGTATTTTTATATCTGTCAGAAAAGCAGCTGCCTCAGGCAGTAAAGAGAAGCTAGGAGAGAAGCTACGTAGAGTAACATACTCCCTGTCCGGTAAGTGCTGTGAATGTCTTCTCAATGCCGGCTACCAAGGACCCTTCTGAGAGAAAGGAGGATGCTCACCTCCCCAGTGCTTACACCAAGAAAAGGTTTAGCCTGGCTTGGATCCCAGATAAACTTTTCCAGCGGAGCAAAGACTCAGGAGGCTGCAAGCGCTAAGTCCTGTGTCTCACCTCGCAGAGAGGGTCACAAGTTTAATCTAAAACTGGGGTTGTGCACCCAACCTAAATTGATCAGAAAATAAAGGGAGACAAGCAGTACCCGAATGCTCCTCCCTGTTAGGAGTGGGCTGATAAGGAAGGGATGGCGTGGTTACTGACATGCCAAGGAGATGAAATAATGTCCCAAATGAAAGCACAGTGATAGACAAGAGCCATATTTATGGGCGTGCAGGGCAAGGAACATTTCATACATATTTCAGCACTTCCAAGATAAAAAGAAAAGGTTTTCTTACGGGCCTTCTGGGATAGATAAGAGGATTTATAATAGCTATATTTCTGGCCCATAATCCTTAGAAATGTGTGCACTTGCTTAGCGTGCCAGCTATGACACAGAGACAAACTACATGATCAGTTTATTCCATTGTGTAATTTGGGCTGTAATAATTACAGCTGATCTTTCTGTGTTTCTTCTGGGCCCAGCAGAGCGTGCAGCTGTACCACCCTGCAGACAAGTCATCATACAGCTGAGAGCAGACCGTCGTTCTGGCAACAGGATGCAGGGCTTGACTACTTAGCTCTCCCCGCTTCTCTCCTGACCCACCTCCTCTAGGAAGTCACCTCTGGTTTCCCACCACCACAACTGGTTTAAATTCAGTGCCACCCCTCTCATATAAGAGTTATTTGGGAATGTCTCCAACAGGCACTCACCATCTCCATCCCTCTCCTGCAGCACAGCTGCAACTCATAGAAAATTTGGGCAGAGGTTTCACATAAGAAGAAGCTTCTTATGAGCTGGCCTCACAGAAAGGCAGAGCCTGGAAGTGCTTTGCTTGGGGAAGAAGCATCTTGAGCTGCCTCTCATAACTGTGGGTTAAATCCAAACTTGAAGGTGAAGGAGACCTTTTAGCAACAGACCCAGGTTCACGCCTGGGCAGAGGGCTTCCTGTGTTTTGCCTATCAAGAGTTTATTTGAGCCTGAGGCATTAGGTAGATGAGCTCTTCCCTGTGCGTTAGTGTGAGTGAACTGTACTGGTAGGCAGCACTGAGCTATAAGAAGCTTATATACTGTATTTCTAATGTCTTAGGTCTTTCTGTTCCTACCTGTCAAGAAGAATGTGAAAAAAAGAGGGTTTAAAAAGTGTTCTGGAAACAAGACTTAGGTTATAAAACTTACATTGTTCTATTCAGCTCAATTAAAAGGTGGAGAGGAGACTGGTCAGAGAGACAAATGCCTGGGAAAAATATGGCTTGCACAGGGTTTACTGAGTGAGGAGCATTAGAGAGGTTTATTTCTCTTGCCAAGACATTCCCTTTCTCCACTTGGGTTTCTCCTTGACTCCATGAGATGTGGTAGCAGCATCCACTCTTCCCCTCGTGGGATAAGGGCTATGCCCCTCTCCCCAGATCAGATCTGGAGATGTTTTACTGTCATGGACAAAGACCTGGTGAGATTCAGAGGCTGGCAGCTGGGACTGGATAAATTCAGTCTTGCAGTCGCAGCACATATGTGGGCCGTGGTGACCCCTAGACATCTCCCTAGGACACCACAGTCCATTGTGTATGCCAGGACATGCATGTCCACTGAGATGTCATCCAACCCTGACAGGGACACCCAGGTCATACATGTCAAAAAGGGAGCCCACGGATGTGCTAAGTGTTAGATGAGTTGCCATCCACGAAGCCTAAACAAAGGATCACTAAAACTTCCTAATTCACCTCTCCAAGCCCATGACAAGGGGAAGCAGACACGATATGAGGTCTATGGCTCTGCCCAGACTTCCAGCTTCAATTGCCACCTCTTTCTGTGGTGCTGCTGCTGCTCACAGGCAGACCACAGCATTTTCCCTTGACAGAAAATCTGCCTTCATGTCTCTCTGACATAGATTGTGTCTCTTTGGTCCCTGACACAGAGCAAAACCCACCAAGTCTCCAGAGATAAAAGTAAAGCTTGGAGAAAGCTGTGGGATCCTGAAAAAGCCATTGATAATGGGATGCACAGGAAAGCTGGAGGATGGGTGTTCACAAACATGCTGTCTGCTATATCTTTTAACTGCCCACCATGCCAGAAGTGAGCCCTTGAACTGGCAGATGGTTTTCTTCAGGCCGGACAAGCCATGGGGGACATCACAGCCACCCACACATCCCAGCTTCCGCTCCCAGGCTCTCCTGAATCCCAGCAAAGAACCCCACTGCCCTTTCACACAAATGCCTGGAGATTAGTAACTGCCCTTAAAATATCCATATCCTCCTCTGAGAATTGCCAGAATTACTCCTCCTGTGGAGAAATTACTTTCTGGCTTGTTCTGGTCAAAGCCCTGACAATTGATACAGAGACGAGCTCCAAAGGTCTCTTTCATGACATTCTTGAAGTGGCAGGAAGGCACCATTGTGAGGGTCACTTTGGATCCCATGTTTACAGCATGATCATCACCACACTGAGCTCCAAATAATTTAGAATAGTCTGTAAGTTGCTCACGTAAACTTGAAATAGCCCCAAAGGACCACACAACAGGTGACAAAGGCCAAACCGGTTTCCCTAATCCAGGACTCAGTAGATGAGGCACAGCATCAGCTACTTACATTGGCTCTACACCACCTGAATAGTTCTCTGCAAAGAAAGGGTGGAAGGATGAAGAGATGGATAGGAAACCTACCTAACCAGATCTGTCTGTTCATCTGGATTTTGTGCATCATCCGGATAAAGTCTGGAGAACATTACACTGAAGTGCTCTGGAGCTGGGTTTTGTGACAGCCAACAGAACTGGCAGCACTGGATCACCAAAATGCAGATGCCCCACTGGAATTCACTGTTAGTTGGTGTCACTGTACTTGAGCTTCAGACCCTTAAGGGTCAACACCCAAAAGGTGCTGACCTACCAATTTAATGGGAAATGCCTATAAACCTGTGGGAATGTGCTGCTCGGGGTGCCACAGACTAACAAAAGGTGTAGGAACGGTCTCGTTTGTGTCAGATGTAATCTCTGCCTTCAAAGTGGTGGAGAATCTAGCTGGCATCTCTAACTTATCCAGGCTGGCACTGTTTACATGATTGGCCTTGATAAACTCATATATAAGAACTTCATTTGATCAGGGCTACAATTGGCTTTTGTGAGATCCTCAAAAATGTTTATTTCTGTGCATATAAAACTTGCTATGAACTAAAATAATTCCCATCTTACTCTCTCAACAAGAAAAAAAAGTCTTGAAAATTGTTAGGAGATACTCTCCACTTTGACCTCATATCAGGGAAACTAATGAACCTTGACAAGTGAGTTTGACAAACTCCTAACACACAGAAATTGGAGGGCAGATGGAGGAGAGCCACCATGACTGATGCTCTGCTCACTGGCTTAGAAGGAGTTAACAGCATCAATACTCTTTTATGTTATCCACCACTGCAGCCTTTTACTCTTCATAGTAACTGAGGACTAGGCTGAAGACTAACCAAAGATGGCGGTCTTCACAATGCAGAGGCAGGCTGCCAAATGAGCCTGGCTTTAGGAGCTCTAAGCCATTGACCATGTCTCCCGGCCATGTTAGTTGGCTCCTTACCTTCTTTTGCAAAGTGCCTAAGGACTACACTCAGACTTGTCATGGTACTCACCAGAGACCACCAATACCACCAGCTGTCTCAAACAGAATGAGCATTGGTCTACCTGGTCACCCATCTCCTCCTCTTGGAGGTCTTCAGTCCATTTTGGAGTAGTAGAAGTCCTGTAACATTGCTTAACCTTGCCTGAAAAGTTAGCGTCAGCAGCGACACCTCCTTACACCTCGTTTTTAAGGGACACTTTGTCTCATCATCTGAGACCAATGTGGCCGTCTTCATTCTTACATTTCGCCCTTGTACGTGATCGACTATGCAATCTCGTGGTGGGACTAATTGCTCTGAAGGCACTATGTCTGCAGTCTGCCATCGATGCTGACTCCCATGTGTTATCTCCTCCAAAGGCTCCAGCCTCACCTCAAGGTCATAAGATGGCTACTGTGGCGCACGGGCATCCATCCCTCACCCAGGTCAGAGTTTCCTGAGAAGCAGAGATTCCTCTCCTCTTTAATTAGGGTATGAGTCTACAGCAGGCACATTTTTCTTCAAACAGTGCAAGTCACACCACCCAAAGGCATGTGAGAGCCAGAGGCCGTTCTTGGCTGAGGATTTTCAGCTCTAGAATAAGCTTCCAGATGTGACACGGGTTGCATGGATGCTGCCCATTGCTGTGAGATCTGAGCTCCTTCCACATAAAATCGATAGCAAGTCACTGGGGGATTTCCTGAACTCTTGTTAGCTTCTCCTTTTTTTTTTTAATGTATAAATATGTGTATAGAAATGAATAGTATTTCTCAAAATTATATTTGTAGAAAGTTTTTTGATTTTGAAAGGATTCACTCCTCACCTCGTTTATTTTTTGGCTGGTAGAGTTATGAGGTTAGCGGCAAAACCAGCATTGCAAAGTGTCATCTTTATGGCAGAAAGGCTTTTGACAGAGAGGGGAGGCATTTTAGCGGATTTAAAGCCGGTCAAACCGGTCTCGCCTGATCTCTTCCTGTAGTTTGCTCCCTCTTGCTGGTTTTCTTCAGGCAAGAATGCTTTGTCACTAGCTCTCTCCAGCCTTGCCCTGGGTGTTGTGATCAAATGCCCCAGCCTGTACAAAAAGCTTTTGTACTTTCTGCCTGGAAAACCTCTTTGTCTCCTTACAGAAACATTTTCTCACAACTTCTTTGAGCAGAAACCACTTTCCAGTTGACATAAAAGCCTCACTTTGGCTGTCTCTAAGCTTCTTGATTGTATTCAAATGCACTGGATGCATCAACAACTTTTAATTCCACCTCAAGATAAAAAAGGCCTTTCAAACACTTAATGTCTCAGCTTGGAATCCTATCCCAGTCTCCATCCTTTTTGTCAAAAATAGAAAGTCATCAGCATGTTTTTAATAATGACAGAGTGGCTAAAGCCATGAAGAGAGTAGAAGGAGTTGGAGAGATGAAAGCGATGCGCCATTACTTTGGGAGGTTAAGGAGACAGAAGGCTACAACAGGCAGTATTGCTTAATATTTGTGCAAAAGAGAAATCCCTTTTAATCTCCTTTTTTAAAGACATTTACAGCACTGTGATGAATTTTCCCCAAATCGGAAAGGAAGGATAAAGCTCACAAAAATTGATAGTGAGTCAGTCCAGTGGGTTACCAGACGGTAACCAACCGTGTCACACATGATAAACAGATCAAACAAAATGGGGTGATGAGACGTGGCTGGGTATTTGTCACTGAGGAGCCTGGTACAAGCTTTCTCTGTGTAGAGAA
This sequence comes from Baryphthengus martii, assembly GCA_013396935.1. Lineage (NCBI taxonomy): Eukaryota > Metazoa > Chordata > Aves > Coraciiformes > Momotidae > Baryphthengus > Baryphthengus martii. The sequence goes on from VWZK01002264.1 coordinate 28,403, forward strand.
ACTGGAAGCAAAATGTCAATGCAGCAGCTTCCCAAGAGTTTCTGGGCAGCAGAAAAAGGAAATTTAAGATGGGAGCTGCACCCAGGCAAAAGGATGAGCTAGGGCTCTCTGCCTGCACATAGTGGACAGACGTATACTCCTCTATACACAGAACATAAAAATAGATCATGTTTATCACAGTAACAGTATTTGCACACATTTTTCACAAAGAACAAGTCATGCAGGATTCCCTCCACATCCCCAGGCGCCGATTCTTACTTCACATTCAGTAATTCTACAGATAGCCGTTATAAGTTAATTCATCTTAGAAACAGGGTTTCTATCCCCAAATAGTTATGCTTCTCTGCTTGGAGAGAAGATGGATTCATCTCTTTAGGAAACACAGTGGGGGTCATTGAGAAGCACTGAAGCATAAATAGCCAATTCAAACATATTCTCTTTTCCCACTTGTGCTAAAGGAGCACCTCAGGGTTGATCAACACTTGTCCTTCTGCTGTATAGACCTTTGTTGGGCTTGGTGAAGCTACAACAGTCCAAATTAGGAGAGAAAAGGTGTCTCCTACCAAGGGAAGTGATCCTCATCAAAATATTTTAGAAGCAATAAGCTTTTCAGCAATAACAGTCATCTGGTTTAACCACAGCTTGACCATGAGGTAGCAAAGCTGGCGCAGCTGCTTGACACGTGTACACTCATGAAGCTCTGCCCCAGGAAGAAGATCGCTAGAGAAGGCTATGCTCTCTCTTTCTCTAAGGCTGAACTACTGTACAAAATGAGCTTCCCACCAAGAGCTGTGTGCAGAGCTTTAGTCTCTGAAGAATGATAAGGTTCATCACTAACGGGCTGGTTACCTGCTAGTGTTTCTTTGACTCTCAGAATGTAAAATTTAAAATATTATGTTTATGTTGGGTTTTTTTGTCTTTAAGTATATGTGCCTCATGCAATATTTGAATTGCATTTTTCTTTAATTGAAATTTGATTAAAGCTTTCTCCTTGGGACATTTAGTTTCTGGAAACAGTTTTCTTCAACTTGCATTGCATCCCATGTCACTTCTGGTGCTCCTGACAGTGCGTGGCTGTATTTGAGAGACTGGATATTTAATGAGCATGTGCTAGAACATATTTTTCTTGAATGCATAAATTCCCTCATCTCCTTACCCTTGCTGCATGTTAGTGGCCTCTGCTTTGGTAACAGGGAATCACAGAAACACAGAATGGTGGGCTTTGGAAGGGACTTCTGGAGATCATCTAGTCCACCCTCTCTGCTAAAGCAGGATCACCTAGAGCAGGCTCCACAGGATCACATCCAGGAGGGATTTGAATCTCTCCAGAGAAGGAGACTCCACAAGCTCTCTGGGCAGCCTGTTCCAGGGTTCTGTCACATTTAAAGATGCTGTTGGATGCTATTACTCAGCCCTGCTTGGCACAGGTGTTCTATCAACTGAAACCAACCTTTGCTGTCTCCTCACATTAATATCCTTTATAGATTTACAGTTGAGGTAATTGCAACTGGAAAGGACATGGCACAAGAAATTGTTCCCATGTGCCAAGATTTATATCACCTGTGGAACTGGATTTGCTGGATGTACTTGGATACTGACCATGTTGGGATTGCTCACAGACTTCAGGGGTGAAGCAGTTTATAAAAAGCCTTTAATTAGCAGCAAACGATCATGTTAGCCTAAGGGGGACAGGTTGCCATTGTACCTCCTACACCGCCATGTCCCATAGATAGCAAAGACAGGCAAGCAAGTTTACCTAAAGCAAGCAATGGAGCTGCTCGGAAAGGGGGAAGAGAAAGAGGGAAAGAAAAGAAGCTTCATCAAATCTTCATTTATATATTTGCACTTCATGCAGCAATACTGCCAGATGACTGAGACCTGAGGCCAAATTGTGCAATCCTGCAAAGGGCTTTGCAATAAAAATTGAGAAAGCAGAAGCTGCTAGTTTCTGTGGTTAAAGTCAGCTGCCGAACAGCCAGGTCTGGAAAAGGTCCCACATCAGGGCTGTACCTGCCTAATCTCAGGCCTCTGACATCTCAGCATATACTGGAGGTGATTCAACAGACTCGCAGGAGAGGCCTACAGTGAGGAGCCTTTGGGGGGCCTCCCTCTTCTCTGGGAGTTGTGCTCTGGGACACCCTCAGACTCACTCATATTTCTCATTTCTCTCCCTCCTCTAGAAGCCCCTTTTGCCCACGTTGTGGTCCCTGGGCTTTTGCAGGGGTCAGAGTCTCTGTATCAGCTGCAAAATGGAGATCCAAGGACATTAACTGCAGCAGAGAGGCAGAGAAACATGAAAGATGCAGAAACAGAGAGATACAGGCTGTGTGTCACACCACGATGCTCCTGTCCTTGATGCAGGAAGCACTGAAGATGTGCAGCACAGTTTCCAAGCAGGGACAGCACCACGATCCACTCAGTGACCACCAACAGGCAGCAAACTGCCTTCAGCCTGGTTGCCCGAGTGGATTTACTGGATTAGCAGGGCTAATTTGGGTGTTTGGGTAAGAGGGGTCCATTCCGGCAGAACTGGTGAGGCAGGGGAAGCAGGAGGTGGCAAAGCTGCAATCTTCTCTCTTGTTTCTTAATTGGAGTTTATTTTAGAAGCAACTAAATGTTTTCTCATACCTTTTCCATCCAGCCCTTCCAGCCCTTCACGTCACTATTAAAAGGGAGGAAATGGGGTGGGGGGGAGCAATGTTTCACTTCTCAGTTTGATGGAGAACTGAGAGGCTACAGAGGATTACAGGTGACTGTGGGGAAAATGTGAGGTCTTGTTAGAAAAGTCAAATCAGTTATATTCTCAATCCCAGGAATCAAGATCTTAGAGGATCCCCTGACCTACAGGTCATAGACAAGTGTCCATCCCAAGGCCCTTTGTGTGTGGGTTGCTGACATAGCACAGGTACTGTGCTTGTGTTGCCTTGTCAGCAAAATCCTGAGGATAATGAGATTATAAAGGCAAAGCTTGAAGTCTGAGGCACTGTCCTTCCCCCACACTGCTTTGTGATGGCTTTAAAAATGCTGGGGAATGTTTATCATTTCCCAGTGAGTCCTTTTCCAGAAGGTAGGAGCTAAACCCACTTGCAGCTGTTTCTGTGCTCCTGCACAGCAGGGGAACAGTGGAGAGATTTTTTTCTTCTCATTTTTCCCTTTGTAACACTCAGATGATTTCCCTTGGGCTACAGCAGTGGAAGGAAATAATGCCGCTCTGGGATGGCAGAGGGTGCTACGTGCACACGTCCTGCGAACAGAGCTGTGAAGGAACGGGGATGCTCTGTACCTTTTTGGGTTCCCACACATCATCCAGCCTCGCATGCATCTTCACCTGGGAAACTTCCTTGCCAGGATGGGTCAGATGAGATGTGGGAGGAGAATCCTGCTGAGTGCACTGTCCTCTTGTACCCTGTCACCCTCTGTCCCATGAGATGGGAAGGATGCTGACAACATCCCCCAGGATTTGTGAGGGATCACTGCAGGTCCCAAGGGAGATCGGAGCAGCCCAAAGGCTCGTCTAAACCAATCTGAATCACACAGTGGGATGTGAGTGTGGGTGCACACTACCTGGCAGGCTGCAAAGAGAAGGAGAAGCTCATCCTGTGAATGTATGAACATTACAGGGCAACACAAGGACAAAAGTAGATGCCACAGCCAGCTTAATTGGAGAATGATTCCAGCCTGAATCTTCATTATTTTCTGCACTTCCCAATATGACACATGGCACCCTAGAGACCTCAAATGACACAGCAATCCAGATGTCACTTGGATCAAACAGCATTGCAGTAATAGCAGCAGAATGGCCTCTATGGACTGTATATCACAGGACATGAATTTCTTCAGATGCCTTAACTTTGCACCATGTGTGTGTAGACACCACTAGCATTCACCAGGCAGAGCTTTCTGTTTAGAAATGCACCTTCGGTGGCTTCTGGGCTTCCCTGAGTAAACTCGGATAGAGCAGAAGGTGGGGAGTGGATATCCATGCCCAGCCCTGCCCTCTGGGTTATAACTCCCAGTCCCGCTTCGCATTTCTGTGTGATATTCAAATGTACCACATGTACAAGTCCATCAGCCTCCTGCATGGCCATCACCGGTTCCCTTTTCCAGGTTTCCCAACGGCTTCGTTCACACAGTCACACAACACCCCTCCTGCGTTAGCATCTGGGGGCTTGGTTGTAAAACTCAAAGCAAAACCATCTTTGCCTCTGGCTCCTCAAAAAACCTCATCTCCCACCTCTCCAATGCAAACCTCCTCCATTGGGGTCCACTAGCAGACACCTTCCCGTTGTCCCTGAGGACACACTGGGTCTCTTTTACATGTTCCTCAATGGGTTCCTCAACCCCCATATCCTAGTTTCAAGTGTACTCCTTAAGCATTGCAAACTCCTGGAGACCCTCTACCATCCTGCTGTCCCAGCCCTATGCATCCAGTGAGGTTCTATTCCCAGAATAATTAAAAAAAAAAAAAAAAAAGAGAGAGCAAGAGGCTCAGCTACCAGAATCAACCTTAAAAAGCCACCAGTTACTTCTGTCCAAGTCCAGTGATCCAGATTCTTCTGCATCTCACAAAACTATCTGTGAGCTAAAAATATGTGACCTCTACAAGGGGAAATACATAAATCTGTCTGGCCTCCACAAGTCATCAAACTTTCAGGGTGAAGAGTGTTCTGCAGTCTGGTTTATTTTTCAACTTCACTTCTGCAATCATAAATGTCTATTAGTGCTGAAAAACTGGAACTGAATTTCATTTCGGAAAAAGTGTGGCATGCTATAAACCAGACTCGGATTAATGTGCAACTTGGTCTGCTCAAAAGTGCATGGGAAGTTTAAACGTGCAGATAAATGTCTTGGAAGGGCAAGTATCTTTCTTTCATGACTGATACTTGCCTATTAATAAATTAATTAGTGTAATGACTGCTGTTCTTGGCTATTAATTAGTCATTCAGATACAGGTCACTGTACTCTGGTCCCAAAAGTGACTTGCTTTAAATTTGTTATAATCTTACGGATTGTCAAATTCTCCTCCAATCTGCTCTGTTCTTGTTGTGAAAGTTGGACCAAACTGAAGCCCCTTTGATAGGTGTCACTGCTTCCCACAGCGCACGTGCTCCACTGCGAGCTCTGGATGCTGACCAAGCACAGAAGATACACTAAGGTTCATGGGTACCCAAACCTGCAGTGCCTGACAAAGCCCAGCTCAGCCTTGGTCATGGAAAGTACTGTGAGATGTTTCTCCTGCAGAAAACCCAATTATTTCCCACAAGCTGGAACAGGCTGGTGATCTTGTATACTTAGAGAGACCGGCCAGAGCAAGTCCCTACATGCGGCAGTGGCACGTGGGTACGTCAGGCTGGTAAGACCCTCTTGAGTCATGAAGCAATCACCCCCAACGCCCCCTGCCACCCTACACTAAGGGACGGGACAGCCAGCAGCAAAATAGAAGCAGACTTTATGCTCTCCTTTGATTGGTAGAACTTTCAGGGGAAGAGGCATGAACTCTATGAACAAAATAGTTTTAACAATTCTAACAATAAATGCATTGTCCAGCAGAATGGAAAGCACGCAGTAAAACCTTTTGAACAGGATAGGGGAAAACTGATGGAGACACCAATTTGAATGAGTTTTGGGTTTGATTCAGAAAAATAATGAACAGTACAAGGAAGGGCTTCAACTGCTATAATTTTACCACAGAAAAGCGGAGTCTTCTAAGCAGTGTCCAATGTAAAAGCACTGAGATCAGCTCCCATGATGTGTCTTATCATTTAAACTATTGCTTATCCTCTCCCTGTGAGCAACCAGAGCTGCACAGTGTCTATGGCCAGGCCACTCAGCAGGAGAGCTGCGGAAAGCCAAGAGCAGCACTGCTGCCTGAGATGCAGCACAGCACGAAGCAAGGACAAAACCCTGCATGGTCTTGTGATCCACAAAACAGCGATCCTCATAAACTGGAGAAGAGGGAGAACTCCAGAGAGGGACAGCTTAAGTGCAGGATGGATGGTGTCTTTACTCCTAGATCAGCACCAGCACTGAAAGCCACGAGGTGAACAAACCGGGTTGGAGAGGAGCTCTTCTTTGCTGCAGGCAGATGTCAGCACTGCAACAGTTCCCTGTGCCCAGTCACGGTGTAAATGCACCAGTTTTCACGTCAGCACAAGGGCAGCAATGTGAGGAAGGAAGGAGAGGATGGACTGTCCTTTTTCTGTGTGTGTCGTGCTGATTTGTAACAATAAATTGGATCTTGAATTTATGCTGTGGGAGCCTTGAAAGATGGTTTCTCGGCCTCAACCACTCTGCCTGTTCCCTTGCCTTGTTGTAGACCTCTCCCTACAGCTCTGCTTGGCCCAAGATAGGGCTTCCATATTTGTCCTGGGGTTTTCCAAATGGAAAATTCCTTGTTATAGTTTGGGAACAACCTGATGGCACATGTACAATGCAAGGAGGATGGGCAGCTGCAGCAGTGGTGGTTTGGACTCCCTAGACACCCAGCATCCAGATTAGAGAGGCAAGACTTCTCTACTGGCATTAGACAGAAAAACAAGGCAAAGAGCCTTGAAAAACTTTCATCTTTAATCGTCAGTGGTGTCGGTAGAAATATAATCTAAAACTGTTCTGCTTTCACAAGATGCAAACTATAGGCACAGCCCTATGACATCTCAGTGGAGGGGTTTGTCACGTCCCCCTTTAATGGACACGTTCCTTCTCAGCGATTTATCCCCAACTTTACTCCAACCCCCTTGTGTGCAGGTGGCACTTGGGAGGGCTGAGCTATACATCAGCCGCAGAGCTGGAGGCTGACTATAGCACGCAGCACAGTATGAAGCATGCAGAAATGCAGACCACAGAAACAATATCTGAAGAAAGAGATCCCCATGCTGAGGGTATATTAAAGTCTGTGAGCCAGGAACAGCCCATGTAATGTGTGTGTTGGGGGAGGACACAGCTGCAGTGGGAACAGAACCCCTATCATTGTGTGACTCATTAAATGCATGTTACACCGGATAGTAGCAGTGGGGAGAGGGTTACTCCTTCCTTTATTGCCCTAGAAAATCCATCTTTTCACCCATGTGCAAGAATACAAGGAGTTCACGAGAAGAAAAGTTTTGGAGACTCCCTGTGTCCCCTCCTGCAATTATGTCACTACCTGTCCATGGGAAAGAGACATCACCACCATCTCTCGCATGGGCTGTCATGGGCATTTACAACTTTATAGCAGCATGAGTGCAAAGGGTTAGGATTTCATAAACCAGCTCGTGACCATGACAAGCCGTGGCAGTGTAGAGCTGGTGATGTGCTCCCACACTCAGGTGCTGGACAAGCTGCTGGGTTTGGGTCCCCTCACACACAGCCCACATTCTCCATGCTCCAGCTGCAGTCAACACCAGCCTGTCTTTTGACCTTGGTCAAGAGATTTTCTAGTCTCTGCTTATAAAACCCTCTGAAGGAAGTGGGATCTCTGCATCCTGGACCAGGACCAACACTAGTGTGTGCCTTCAGCTACACCCATGGTTCATAGTCAGTTTAAACCGATCTAAGACCACATTGTCACCCAAAGGTGTGGTTCTGCCTACTCCCTGCCACAGCCACACGTTTCTTCTTGCTCCCTTGTGTCAGCACAACTCTTTGTGCAGCTATCAGCAAGTTGGATCGGTTTGATTGGTCATTTTTTCAGCCAGGTTAACAGACTGACCTGCCTCACCAGCGGTTCCACAACTGCTAGCCTGGCCCAGTGGCAGTGGCAGGAATGCACGGCTGCAGATAGGGTGGGACGGGATGGGGAAGCAGGACTGTCCCTTTTGGCAGCCAGGCAGAGCTAGATTGGCTTGAATTTCTCGTAAAAACCTGCTTTTAATTTTCCCTTTGGTAAATACGAATAATTCTCTTTTAATGGGGAAGTTGTGAGGCTCCGTTGTGCTTCAGAGGTTCTCCAACCACAGAATCTTTCTGCAGATCATAACCGAGTTAAGTGTGTTGAGCAAATAATATTTCAGCTGCTAACAGTTGAGTCAACAGCAGGGTGATCACAATTTAATCTTCTATTTCACAGGGGGAGGCCATGCTGCTATTTTACAAAGCCTTTTTCATCACAATAGAATTCTCTGAATCAAAGGCTCACAGGTGTGATTTTTGGCTGGCAACAAACAGTTGCACTCCTATGAAAGGCATTCTGCTTTCCAAGCGCAAACAGCCTTCAGCTCCTCATCCTTCAAGAGAACTGCTTTCCAGAAAAGGAAGGTGTTGTCTTCCCTTGCATTCAAAGGCCCATCAGGAACGTGGTGGTTCGGATGCCGCTAACAAAGCATCCTTCATTACCAAGGAACAATTCCTAGTACTCAACCAAGCAAAAATGCCTCTAGGAGGCTAAATCCAGCAGAATTTGGAGAAGGAAGAGAAGTAAATTCAGCCATCAGCAGTGAGAAGAAAGCTGCCTCTCCTTTTCTTTTTTTTTTGCAGTAGCTGAATCAAGAAAACACACTTCTTGGCTCCAAGCAATGCCCTTTTCAAAACTGATGGAGTAAAACGGACATCTCTTTCCAAGACAAGCTGAAATGCTGCTGAATTTTCTTGTTGATCATTGTAGGGATATTAATATATAATAGTCAGTGGCTATGCTCTTTGGGAGGTTAGATGTGCATAAAAATTCCTTCAGTCCCTTCAGGCTATTCATTTTGACATATGGATTTCTTTCAGAGCACCTTCTTTTTATTACATCAAAATTCTGAGGAGATGCAGAGATTTCTAATTCTCTAGAGGACTTTACACGGCCATACCAGCAGAAATGAACAATTTTATCCTGCAGGGATGTGGGAGTGCCATAAATGAGAGGATCTCAATATGCAAGATGTAAAGTAAGGTTGTTCCTGTGCCAGGAATGTGAATTGGGCAAACCTTTATCAGTCAACTATGGTCTGATTTCAAATATGTCATGAGAGATCAAAGGAATTTGCTACGTATTCATTTATTTGGTGTTTTAGTATTGACGGACTTCCTTGCAGAATTTATGCCAACAGTGGATTGAGGCCAAAAGATAATCTGATTTTGGAGACCACCTGTCAGAGCATATCCTGGATTAAGGCAGAAAGGTGGAAATAAAAGTATGGAGCAGTCTTCCCATGCGGATGGGATTTGTCCATATCTCACTGGTGATGCAATATTGCTCTATAGGGGTGAATAGTTATTCACTTCAACTCTTTCAGGACAGCTTCTGATCATTAGAATATGCTTGGGATGCCCTTAGGAGATACAAGGACAGAGAGCAGAGGACTCTAAGGAACATAGATCATGCATCTCATCAGCTACTGCTGACTCACAGTGAACCTCAGTGTTTGCACGAGGTAGAGCAGAGCCCTGTTGCAACTCTGATACTGGCTGAGGGGTTATCGCAGTGAGACTGCTCTCTGCCTCACCAAAACCTGCTCCAAATCTCCTGGGTCCCATGCTGCACCAAGAAATTTGGGATCTGGGGAGTAGGGCAGACAAACAGAGAGGGCAAGACTGCAGGCCCCTGCCTGCAAAGGTTGAGCCGTGTGTCAACGTACAGGCCAAAGCTGGGAGGAGAAACCAGTCCTCCCCTTGCAGCAGAGGGCTCCGGAGTGGAAGAAGGCTCTGCTGGGAAGGAGCTGCTACATAAATGTGAAGACTGTGCTGTTTGCATACACTGCTCTGTGAAATCTAGGTTGAAAAAAAATGAGTCTGCCCAAAACTGAAAGAAAGTATCTCCTTGTAATACCCGTGGAATCCAGATCTAGTATCCCAGAAAGAATGGTCACCCTCATCTTATACAGTACCTGGCAAACTTGGGGTACTGAAGTTGCAGTCTTCTCTGTAGAAGACCATTTCACAAATACAGGGCAGGAGGTTTTGTTTGTAAGAATTTCTCTGAAGTAAAAAGAAAGAAAGTCTGCGTAGGAGGAGCTCAATGAGCTGAAAACACACCACAGTGCTTTGGTACCACGTGGTTTATGCTTAGAGAGCGGAAGAAACTAAAGGGAAACCACTAGCAGAGCTGCAGCAATTTGGGGTGCAGGTAGCAAAGCCACTGCATAAAGCACCTTGATATGGGGGAAGGGGGGCAAAAGAGGGGAAGGGGAAAGGGAAATGAGCTAGTGGGAGGGGGAAGCCACCACAACTTGCTTCCCTTAGCAAGGCAGGGCTTAATGCCTTCTGCAGGCAAGGAAACAGCTTTCCACCGCTGCCCTTTCCCAGCCCACGCTCACGGCAGACAGCAGGGTAATAAATCTGCCTGTCCCTCAGCGGAGAGACGCCTCCCCTCCGCATTCCTGTGTGAACCTGCAAAGGATTATTAGCTAAATATCTCACTTGGAAATCAGAGCTAAACTTCCAGAGCTGTTAATCTGACCCTGGCAGTCATAGAGCTGCACAAGTCTCCTGATAATAAATAATGATATGATATGATATGATATGATATGATATGATATGATATGATATGATATGATATATGATATGACTCACAGTAAAGAAAGATGCACATCAGATGGCTGCATCTCATTTACCTGGGAGATTCTTTCCCAAACATCTCCACCTTCTTTTCAAGCCAGCCAAAGGATAAAAAAAGAGGCTAAAAACTAAGATGGAGTAGCTCACCTCTAATTTATTGCCAAAACCCCCCATCTACGTTACCATATTAGATTACTCACGTCCCTTGAAAGACCCAAAACATGAATTGCACGTGTTCACCAGGCTCCCCTTAGGTAAGAAGCAAGCTGATGTGATGCCAAATTCCTGTACCAGTTCAGTAACTCTGCTAAGCTGCTCCTTGTTATTCCACTTACAGAGGCAATATGCAGCGTAACTGGATGGGGTTCTTGCCCCCCAGCTCCACCTGCACAGGGCAGGTTGGCAGGATGACTGAAACACAGCGCTGAAAAAATATATATCCATTATCTGATTACCCTTTGCCATCACCAGAAATCCATGATGACTGAGGTCCAAATTACATTAAAAGCCTTTGAACTGATCATTTACTGAAAATCACCGGCATCGTTCTAGTTATTTCTAGAGGTTAGTATGTGTCACGCTGTGTGATGTGTTTTATGATACAACAAGGAAAGACAGAAGAGCAGAGCCAAAATATCTACACCGGTATCACACAACAACAGAAAGCTGTATTGTGAAACGCGGGTTTTCTGATCTATACCCATAGTAAATACTAATAAACTTATTAGAGCTGATTTGAGTTTTCCACCTTGGCTTTTTGCTTTGTTTTGCTTGCCAAACAACAACAACAATTTCTTTAGCAGACAGAAGTAATTTCAGGCATGATGGATACTTGTGCTTTGGGGGAATGAATAAAAACTGAAATTATAAAATACACATTCAACTCTCCATGCTGCTCCAGTTCAAACCACAGTGGCTTTGGGAGGAACAGGAGAGGAAGTAGGATCAGAAAAGGTTTTGGTAACCTCCCAAAACTTGCCGCACTTCCAGTTTTTCAGCATTAAGGGAGTTTCTCTTTCCCTCCCACCTCTGTCTTCCTGCTGGCCATGCTCTCGGGTTGCAGTATCTCGGGTGACAGGCTGGATTAGGGACTCACATCGCTCTACATTTACCTCTCAGCCTTTCCCTTCCCGCGAGAGTCCACCACCCCTGTGGTTCAGCTTCAGCCAACCACACTGGGTCTAACGCCGTGATCACGAACAGCTCATGTTGCTGATCAGCTCAAAAACCTACATTATTTGGTTTGTGTTGGAGGGGGTGGGAAGGAAGAGGGGGAGTAGCACCTTCCAGATCCATTCCTTGCTATACATTGCACAGGTTGCTAGAGCATTTTGAAGGCCAGGTTAGGGCTTACAACAGCAAAAGTGCTTGAAGGAGAAACATTAAGAAATGGAAGATGAAAGGCAGGCTCAGAGGTGAGAAAGGTGAGGTGTGTGGGAAAGGCCCAGACCCACATACCGTGACAGCTGTCAGAGCAGAGGTCAAACTCTCAGTGATGTTACATTTCAGAAAAGAAAGCCATCATGAAACCTCCATCATATTAGATTTTATAGACTTCTTTCCTCTAGTGCCTTGGCACACACCAGAGAGCGGCGTGGTGCTTTTAAACACCCTACATGATTTACAAGGTCCTGCAGGTTAGGGAGAGCATCCAGGATATGCAAAAACTCAGCCTGGGTTGAAATATTCCCCCTCCTGCACTGAAGAGTGGCTGTGCACGCACCAAGGGCAGGTCCAACCGGTGGCTGCTCTTGCTGTGCCCACCTCCAGGACAGGGAGACTATGGGGTGCCCAGCAGGAGCCCCTCAGCATTTTCCCCTGTAAAACAGAGGAGTGGCAACATCTCTTCCCTGGTTACAAGCCCACACGGGCTGAGCGAGACACCACCTCGGCATGTCAATATAAACTACTAAAAGGATGGTAGCTTTGTCTAGCACCCAAAGGCAGTCTCCTAGGAACAGCATGAAAGCAAGCTGGGCTCCAGATGCTTCCTTATAGCTGAATATATGCATTCCTCCCTCTTGGGGTTTAAGATCTAACTAAGCTTTGCTTCTCAAGAGCTAGCCCTTCTCGCTGTCCTTGCAGCAAAGGATGAACCTCTGAAGTGAAATGGCACAGCGTCTGCAATAGAATAACCAAGACACTCAATCCACACTTCCTTATTCAGCTGCCTGTTCTCCAGAGCTGTGCAAAGTGTGAGCTCATACCTTGCCAGACCCAACCAGCTAATCCTAGGATATTCCACTTGCACTGGTGTTTATTTTATTACTTCAGTTGTCAATCAGGGCCGCTAATAAACTGACAAGTGGGTGACAAGAGAGGAAGAGTTGCTGACTGGAGGGCAGAGGAGGGCTCCCCCCACCTCTCCACACCCCTGCTCTCTCTTCCTCCAGACCTGTGCCGCTGCCATGCCACTGATTTCCAAGTGTCCCGCTTCAGTTCCCTTCAGTTAGTACCTGTTGTTTGGTTTTTTGTTGTTGGATTTTGTTTGGGTTTTTTTCATTTTATTGACAAACAATGCCTCCAACCAGGCAGATTGTAGTGAAAGATTATGCCTGTTTCTCTATGTGTGTGTGTGATTTTGCTGATTTTGTTGGAAAATCAAGCTCCTTCCAGTAGCTGGTAACGTGTTCTTGAGCTGAGAAATGATGGCCTAAAGGGAACTGAAACAATGGGATTCAATGAGCATTTGCATCCAGGGGGTTTCCCTCCAATACAATTCCACAAGCAAAACTGCAGATGATGAAAAATGACTTGTTAATATTATCTCTGAGAAGACCCTAAGTTACACTAGCCTGGGGAGCTAAAAGGATGGTTTAATTAAAATCTGCTTGTGTCAGCCTTCTTCCCTATGCATACAAGCAAAGCCTGCCAGGAAAATCCTCCTACAGAAAAGACAAATGCCTCTGAAAACTGGAGAATCCTCCAAAAATTATAGCCAGAAAAATCAGAGCACTTAGTTGCTTAAGGCCACTGGCTTCAACCAGAGCCCCAATAAGTAGGTCCAGCCCCTGCAGTTGTGCTGGGGCAGGGGCAGCAGACGCCTTTGCAACCTTCTTTGGGGTCTCCCCTTTCCCCATCCTGAAGGGCTCAGGACGGCAAGATGCAACCCCCTCCCCTTCCTGGGAAGCTTTTAAACACAGCTCTGTGGGTGTACGTGTGCGTGTGTGAGTGACTCCAGGGATGTTCAACTCAAAAGCCAGGCGTGCTCAGAATAATGCTATTTGCTTTGATACTAAAGCACTGTTAATTTTATTTGCTTTCTGCGCCTCTAGGGTGTTCTTGCTTTTCTCAGTGTCCATGAGGACTTGGGGCATGCTCCTGATTTTAAAGGAGAGAAGGGACTATCATCAAACATTGGATGGATGTCAGATGCAAACCATCTCGGATGAGATGGGGAGGGAAGAGACAGGGTATGTGCCCAGTAAAAACCCTGCAGAGATGCGGGTGAAGGAAAGCAGAGCAGACCTGCCATGTCCTGCACTGAGAGGTAACAGCTTTTATTGAACGAGCTGTTGTGTGGTGAGAGCAGATGATCTGTGAGGTGCACAAGCCCTCCTCTGTGCCTACCCGTCGCAGCTGCAATTCTGTTTTCAGCCTTTTGAGGACAGGCTGGAGAAAAGCACCAGCAAATCATGGCCAGGAACAAAAAAAAATAGAGTCCTCATAATTTCCATCTATGGGCCAAGAAATGCTAAAATCACATAAGGAAAAGAACAATCTCAATGTAAAGGTGAGGGGCAGAAGAGATTATAGGAACAACTGGTTGTTCTCAGTCGGTTTCCAAGAAGCCATCAGCAAAAGGAACCCAGCCGAATTCGGCCTCTGCCTGGGGCCAGGAAGAGCACAGACTCGAAGGATATAAAAGCCTCAAGTAGCAAAGATGAACCTGAAAGGCTGTGGCATCCACGAGATAATTGCTTGAGTCTCTGTGGGCCTCTGAGCAGGAACAGCTTCATTTGACTGGGGAGACCAGAAAGGCCACAGCTGTATGTGAAAAGAGTCTGAGAAATGTCCCAGCATGTCATGATGGTGGTTGACTTCAGCTGTTGAGTTTGGGCCACCTAAATCTTGTCAAGGTAAGAACCAAGGGAAGGAGAAGGCTTCTGAGATGACACTGCTCTGTTTTGTTTCCCTTTGCCAAGCTCAAGAGAGTTGCCTGAAAACGTCCCTCTCCAGCAAACAGGAGTCATGTCGAGAGGTACTGGCAGTTACTGTGACTTTCATAGAGGATTTTTTTATAGATATGGAAATTCTCCTCTTCTCCTGCTCTCCTACCTCATCTGTACATCTACCTTTACATATCATTTCATGGCCATTTTTGGACCTTAAATACTTCTCTTTTTCCTATTCTGAGTTACACGTGAAAACCCCATCCTACTAGTGAGATTCTTCTGCCAATGGATGATACCTCAATCTAAATAATTTTCATTTACAGAGCAGAGGATCTCAAGATCTGGGACTTGATTTCACTCACTTTTCTGTTAAACGAAGTTATATCACCAGATGATAAACTGCTGAATTCTTGCGCAATGAAAACAAGCTTGTCTTGAAATTATGAGATTGCAACATTTGAAATGATTTACATGATTATATTTGGCTGAAACAAGAAAAATCTATTCTGGTGGGGTTTTTTATTATTCATTTGCAGATGTCACAATTAAGAAAAGGGTGGAGGTTGTGTATAATGGGATTTGTACAGTAACAGCATAATGAATATTTGATGCTTCTGTCAAAGTATCATATCTGATTGAATTATAGCAGAAAAATTGGAAGAAAAAACTTTACGTACATCCTCCAGAGTGGAGAAAAATGCAACATGGACTGAAGTTCACTCAGGCTTTGAAACTGAGTAGAGAAAAGCAGAACTGAAACTGATTTTTGCATTATACAACATATTTGCTTTTAACCTCTAGAAGGCCACATATCTTGTCAGCAGGGAGCCAGTGAGTACCTAGAAGTATTGGTATATAAAAGGAGTGGTCGGTCAAGGTCTGGCAAGTCTGCAGAACAATCTGGCAGCAGACAGAAGAGCTTTCGGACAGGTTTGTGGAAGCAGAGGAATAGTGGGGCTCAGCATGAGAAAAGGACCTGTCTGCGGAGACATCCAGAGAAGTTGAGCACGTGTTACTGTGGTCCTCATAGGGAAGTGGGCAAATTTTTGCTCACACAAATAAATTTAAGTCTGAAAAATACCCTGTTCTGGTGGGAGATGGGCCTCATCTCATGCAGGTATTGATGCTTATCTGGATCATTTGAGAGCTCGCTCTTTCTGGTGAAGATATCAGTCAGTCAGCAAGAAAGTGTATCAGCCATTTGAAAACTCATTGAGCTGAAATATGGACTTTTTGTTCCTTCCCCAGAAGGGTCTAGATCACACAGCTGAGCTGTGGAAGATTTAGATCTACCACTGAAATGAGGTCCTCTGCTATTACTACTTTTCAATGCCTGACTTTGATTATCTGCGATTGGTTCCTACAGATGCCAAGTGAAGGACTCATGTTCCTCAGCAGCAAGAAATATCTGCCCAAATTTGACTTTATGTACCTGAAAATGAATTTATTCTTTTGGCACCCAGCTACTGTTTTTCATAATATACCAAAGGACAGACGCAAATCCTGTCACCAGACAGATCAGTTAGATCTTTTTACCCACCCCCACCACTACGATCTGAAGTTGCAGAGCAAGGAACACATTTTATAGCATGTGGGTCTAAATATTATTCAACAACTTTTACCCGCTGAATTATTTGTTGGCTCTGTTATACGCCTTTGCTTGGCTTCTCTTCTCAGAGCCAGTACCACAGCAGGACTGGAGGCAGCTATGTCTGTGTATAGGTGAAAAGACTATCCTGTCCCTGGAGAAGGCATGGTCTTGTCAGCCACAGCATATGTCTGCTTTGTGTCAGGGCAGGAAAGCAAAGGGTCCCTTCTGCTATTGCTGTGACACTCTCCCGCTTAATTAAAGCATAACCAAAAAAGCACTAATTTAAAGAGAGCAGCTGGAGAGCTGTGACTGCTGGTGTATGGAAAAGAAGGTGACAGAATAGGGCTACATTCAAAAAGTCTAGCTGGTCCCAGATTACAGGGAACCGCCTTTATTCTTGGAGGGGTTTTAGTCTCCATGTAGAGTCCTTACCCAAAATAAAGCTCCGTGTGCATGTTCTGAAGCCTGTAAAGCTCAAACAACAGCATTTTGCATCTGATGCTCAGGCACTGAAATCAATGACAAGCTCTCTGGGGATGGACCTGACAGATCAAACACTGAGGTCTGGCTGTGCCCAGTTGTTTCATTGGGGGAACTAATGGCGCAGACGATTCGTTTTTTTCGCCGCTGTTGGCGCGCTTACTTATGTTCTAAATGCTTCCATTAAATATAATCAAGAAATAAGATCTTTCTTCTTGCAGCTTAGATATGACTTTTCTAAAGCTCAGAATTTAGGCACGTTGGTTGTGGAGAGGTTGAATGCTCGGATCGTTGTATAGCTGTACTACTGCCAAGCCACTGCTTTCCAGATAGATATTTTGTGTTCCCAACTAGCCCCAGTGTATTAGGTGTTATGATGTCTCTAGGTACTAAAGACCTCACCCTATGGCTGTGGGACAAATAAGAACAGCAGAAGCAAAGATAAACTCTGTCATGCCAGAAGCATGTGATGCCACAAGGAATGGACTCTGAAGGTCTCCAAAGAGCTGTACTACCATCTGTTACACCTGCGTATAATGATTTATCTACAGTGATATACACAGTATGTATATATATTTATTTATACATATGTATAAATAAGATCTATAGTTTTGGATTTCTTGAGCTCTATGTCTCTGGGCCAATATGCAGTCACGTTCATGTAAGACTTGGTCTTGATTCCCAGGCAGAGTCTCCACGGTCCTACAGGCTGCAAGTGACTTGCTGGGGTGGCCGATGAGCCGTTTGGTGCTGGATCAGGATCCTTAGGTACAGAACTCTTCTTTGGCTACTAAAACTAACCCCAAACCAATGCAGCGCAGAGGATTCTCAGTGAAAACATTGATCTTGAGAGGCAATCAAAACTAAGCCAGGATTTTGATAATCTTTGCATGCTCTTTGTTGTAAAAATCTGGGGCAGAGAGCTGCCAATGCTAGCTCATGGTTGGAGCTAGACTCTCCAGGCTACGCAGGCCAAGCATGTCACTAGCCTCTTTGGCTGGGTTTATCCTGTCTGAGCTGTCTGGTTGGGAAAGCAGTCAAGACTTGGATGGTCCCAAGCTCTTGTGTGGTCCCTGGAAAGCCATGTGTCCTTTTAGGTTCCCTGACCTCAGCCCTTCTTCACTAAGGAGAGATGCCACATATTTACAGACTGTTTTGGGTTGTAAAGGAGTTTTGAAGATCATCTAGTCTGACTCCCCAGTCATGGGCAGCGACACCTTCCATTAGATCAGGTTGCTCAAAGCCCCATTCAACCTGACCTTGAACACTTCCAGTGATGGGACATTCACAGATTCTCTGGGCAACCTGTTCCAGTGTCCCACCACCCTCATCACGAAAAATGTTTTCCTTACATCCATGTACTCTTTCAGTTTAAAATCATTGACTCTTGTCCTGTCACTACAAGCTGTGGTAAAAAGTAAGCTCCTTTTAATTATTTAAAGGCTGCAATAAGATTTCCCCGGAAACTTTTCTTCTCCAGGCTGAACATCCTCAGTTCTCTCAGACTTTCTTCATAGGAGAGGCATTCTAGCCTGATCATTTTGTGGCCCTCCTCTGGACCTGCTCCAACAGGTCCATGTCTTTCCCATGCTGAGGACTCCAGAGCTGGATGCAGTACTCCACGTGGGGTCACTCCAGAGTGGAGTAGAGGGGTAGAATCACCTCGTTTGACTTGCTGGCCATACTTCTTGTGATGCAGCCCAGGATGCCGTTGGCTTTCTGGGCTGCAAGTGCACATGGACAGTTCAGGTCCAGTTTTTGATCCACCAGTATCCCCAAGACCTTCCCCACAGAGCTGCTTCATTCTCCAGTCAGTACTGGTACTAGGGATTGCCCTGGCCCAGGTGTAGGACCTTGCACTTGGCCTTGTTGAGCTCCATTAGGTTCACTTGGGCTCACTCCTCAAATCTGTCAAGGTCCCTCTGGACAGCATCCCTTCCCCCTAGTAAATCAACTGCAAACTGAGGGTGCACTCAATCCCGCTATGTCATTAGTGAAGACAATAAATAGTATTAGTCCCAGTACAGATCCTTGAAGGACACCACTCATTGATGGTTTCCACTTGGACACTGAGACCTTGACTGTAAGTCTTTGGATGTCGCCATGCAGCCAATTACTGATACATCTAATAGTCCATCCATCAAATCTGTATCTCTCCAGTTTAGAAGCAAGAATGTTGTGGGGGACCATATCAAAGGCCTTCCAGAAGTCCAGGTAGATGACAACAGTAGCTCTTCTCTTGTCCACTGATGCAGTCGCTCCATCATAGAAGGCCCCTTCTACAGCCAGTTAGTCAGGCATAATTTGCCCTTGGTGAAGCCATATCAACCTTTCTCTTTTGATTTTGCTGTGAGGGAAGGAGTGGCCATGGCTGTATCTGATGGGAAGACTTCTCAGCAGCCAGGCCTGGATTGGTAAGAACACACGGTATTGACAGAGCTTGGTTTATCAACAACATGAATGCTGCCGGGCCAGAAAACAGCAGAGCTGCGATGTGTCAACTCATAAATAACTCATCATAAGGAAAGTGTGCACTGTCTGGGCACGGAGCCATAGCATTCATCCTTAGATACGCATTCAAATCAGCTCCATTAGTATCATATTCTTCTGTAATTACTCCATTGATTCAAACTGCATCTTATCTCCCCCCGAGAGCTGTGAATTGCCTTTAATTTACTGAAAGCCAGAAGAAAAGAGAATGCTAACATAATATCCACACTGCGTTCAAAGTAAGGCTTTGGAGAACACGAAGATGGGGCATGAAAGCCTACAAAGGCTGCACAGTACCAGTTCTGCAGGTGCTAAAGTCAGCAAAAGCAAAAACCTGAATTCTAATGGGATGCCAGTGTTTACTTACGTAGCAGCATCGCAGGACCCTCATGCTCACCCTAAGAGTAAAAGGGGTATGAACTCTTCAGTGACCCTGGGCTGTTCTGTGTTAGTGATGAAACCCAAAACTTGTCAAGTTTCATGTGGTCTCCAATTTCCCAGTGGAGGTTTCAAGGTGCTCTTATTACAATATCTTGTTTTCAGAAGTACCTTTCATGAAACTTTACAAATTCTCCTCCTTAATCCTCTTTAAATGAGGGTCTCGTGACTTCCAAGAACTTCATGAAAGCTTTACTCTCTCTGTTATTATTGTTGGCACACAGGAGGTTCGTTACTACCAAGAACTGCTGGAATGCGTTTCAGAGTGAGAGAGGACACGAGGGAAGTTCTTAGGCTGTCCCTCATCACTGTGCTATGCAGGAGCTGCTGCAGAACAGCGGCTGAAAATTGCATGACCCCTCGGCAAAAAGTAACCCAGCTGATGCAAGCTGAGAAATGAAGGAGTAGGAGCTGGACTTAGAAGAAGTATGGGATTCTTGTCAAATAGAGGAAACTGCTCCATTTAGGTCGGGGTGACATCCGGAGTAGTTACGTATCAACAAAAGCAAAGACATGTGAAAGATGAAAGAGGAGGTTGCTGGATGGGGAATCCCGCAGGCAGGAGCCGGGCCGTGGTGCTCAATGGAGGTGCTCATCGCTAACCACACCGCTGGGCACCGGCCTGGGACAGGACATGGGGTCTCTTTGATCAGAGCTTGCTATTCTACTACTAGGATGGATTTTATTTTGCATGTGTGCAGGCCACTTTAGTAAATGAGTTGTGCATTGGCCAGGATGAAAGGCTCTGTGTTGCACAGTGCCATTACCTCTGTGTTTATGTGGGAGTGAAAAGCAAAGCAAAAAAGGTAATGAGAAAGTCTGGTTTCACTTAGGTGCTGTTTATACTGCGAGCCAAGCACTCCCGGCCCACACACGCTCTCCCCAGACAGCTGCCAGCTAGAAAGTCAAGATTAAGAGGAAGAGATGAGGAGAAAACATTACAGTAGCATGCGCTGCTAAGAGAGGTTTTGGTGGGAAAGCATAAGGAAGCAGAGTAAAAAAAAAAATAAATATTAATCCTGACCAAGGACTTCTTGGGGGACTCTGGTCAAGTTACCAAGGCCATAATATCTCAGCTGAATTTGCCAAAGTGTTAAAATGTAAATCTAGTTTAAATAAATTGACAATGTTTTATCTGAGGTGCTAATGCTTGAGCAGCCAAGAGTGTTAATGTTTCTCTGGCAACCACAGTGCATAGTCGAGTGCCCAGCCTGAGCACTTTCAAGGGATGGATTTTAACCTCTGGATTTAATTGGCTTGAATTAAAGCAAATTTGCACCACAGTAAGTTTGAAGAAAACAAAGGTAACTTTTGCTTGTTGTGCTGGAGACAAAACTATCCCCATGCGATTTCCACGGATGCACTGATAAAATGACCGCCGTCCGCTTCTGCTGAGGGGTGGAGTGAAACTTTTGCAGAGGTAAGCAAAGGAAACAGTTCAGTGTCAAGTAGTTGCAGCTCACCAAGAAATGCTGTTCATTTCCTGCTAATTTTTAGCTGCTAATCAGTCATCAAAATACTTAACAACTCCCAAAAGGTACTCAAAGGCTTCCTTCAGCAGCTGGACACTCAGGTTCATGGAGTCATCCAGCACCCAAGGAGAGTTCAACACAGTGGCTCTTAGCCATTTTCCCAGGAGAGCACAAGTGTTGTCAGAAGTCCTCCCAAGGACTGTGTCCGTAGGAGCTGGTACTACAAAACTGCGAGCACGTGTGAGTTTGACTGTGAGAAGTCTCATTCTTTTCAATGGACTGTTCACATTTTCTACGTATTTTTGGAGTTTACCTATGGAGTATAACTTCAATGTATGGCTTCACCTAAGCAGCTCCTGGTATGTTTCCTCCATCTCAGCTGTCCTCATCTCTTGCAGTCCTATATCTCCAGGCAATTGGTACTTCCCCCTCCTGTTTTACAGTTGATCTGCATCGATATTTTCACTTGTGGGAAGTATTGAGCAGGGAGGAATCAAGCTCGCAAGTCCTTGATGCAATGCATTACTTGAACCCCTTCGACATAAACCATACCTACAAACTGGCCAGAGAAAGACCCAAAGAACAAAGTGGGGATGATAAGAGAAGATTTTCTTCTGCGCTAGGAAGAGTATTCAAGAGGTTTCTTTTCAATTTTCCAGACAGCTGCAATTACACCTCTGAATTTGGGAGTCCATCATCATTATCTTGCCACTCAGATCAGTTCTGGTGGGTTCCCCTACATTGGACAGTTCTAAGACTCAGCTTGACAGCTTGTTGGACCATCTCATTTAAACTATATTTTTTTACCTTGAAAGGTTGGACTTCATGATCCTTGAGGTCCCTTCCAACCTAGTATTCTGTGATTCTATGAAAGTCATTGTGAGTTAATATGATACCAACAGCTTGCCTGTTGACACCCAGAGACTTCAAAATGAGCTTTACTGGGTCAAATCCACTCTCTGGCTTCTCCAGCCAGACAACTAACCTAGATATTAAAACCAGTGCAGGTGAAAAAGAGATGTTACACATTCAAGGTTTGAAAGTAGCTATGAAGTCCTCTAAAGAGATCTACATCCTCTAAAGATATGACTGACACTTTACATAGGAAATTACAGGTGAGACTGATTTCAGTGGAGCTCCCCAGGTACAATGGGATCATTTAGCTCCTGATTTTCTGATGTCTCAAGCAGCTTGAAAGAGAAGAAATGATTCCACGATGCATTGGATGATGTTTAGGTTTCTTTTGCTTCAGGGAAAAAAACAAACTGAGCTGAACTCTGAAGGTCGACAGGGTTTCATGATGATGAATGATATTGCTAGTAGAAAGGGTCACTAATATGCTTTTGTAAGCATGAAACATTTATTGGAGTCATAGCACAGTTGTTGGTTCAGAACAATAAGGCTTTCTCCTAAGTTTCCACTCCAGAGTTTATCAGTGGCTGAAACTGGGCTTGGAAATAAAAGATGGGAAAATCTCTGACGTTGTAGCTGAGGTTGAAAGTCTAAGCAGGCAAGTTTCAGTGTGTAGTTCTGGCAGCTTTGATTTATGGCCTTGTAAAGTCTGATAAAGACCCTTCAGGCAGCATATAAAACACAAATGAATTAATTCTTTACGTGTCAGAATCAGGACAAAGATGCTAGACGTGGAGAACTTCATTGACATTTAATCATGCTTTATTACTCAGGCAATCTCTAAATATTAAAACGATGGTCAGTTATTCACAAGCACACTGCTGCCACAGTAATTTGTGAGCCAACAAGTCTAACTCAATCCCTTTGGCAATTACATTCAAATCTAATTTTTGTTGGGATTGTGTTTAGATTGGATTTAAGGTTGGCTCCATCTGGAGCAGATGCAGTCTTCTTATAAAAGGAATAATTGACGAAATTCTGGATTTGGTTACAGGCATGCAACTCCATTGTAATCCAAAATATGTGACTACATGTCCCAGTGGGGAGGGTCAGCTGGAAGATCTCGTTAATTAGTATATTATGTGCTCAAATTAGAATTTTATGCTGCTATTAGTGAAAAATGGACTGATCCTCTTCTTGAAAAGGATTATGCTGACAGGTAGACAGCAGGTCTCTTGGTGCTGGAAGTTCTCAGCGGGTTTGTTGTTAGCCCCTTGCTGATGTCATTTTGAAAACAAGACAGACAAAAGAGTATGAGCTTTTTTCCTGATCATTACTTCAGCTTTTGTAGAAGAATTTGATGCACAAACATGAACTAAAAGTGTTCTGAATAGGACTGTGAGATTCCCTTGTCGACACAGTATGTTTGCCTTTTGCATCTTAGGAGGTGTATGTTATTTTAATGTATAGATTACAGCATGATCACATAGAAAAGAGGACAAATTTTATCTCTTTTATAGCCGGAGAATCTGAGATACAAAGGGAAGTTCAGATATGCCAAGGAGGTTGGAAATTTGCATCTTCTCCATTGGGCCTCACTGGCTCCTTTAGCAATGTCTGGATATTATTATTTTAGGACAGGCACGAGCTCTGCTTCAGGGACTGAAATGCCTCCAGCCCCTGTTCTCAGGCAGCCCTGTGCTTTCCCCTTCCTCCCACCAAGGCGACCCACACCTGGCTCCTGGACACCCTGTGCTCCTCTTTCTCTCCTCATAGCCCATATTTTCTCTCAGCCCTGTGTTCTGGTCCCTTCACTTAGATGCACTGCAGATGTCCTGTGTGCCTCCCACCACCTTTTCTTTCCATCTTCTTCCTCCCTCTCATGCCAGAAACTGTGTGTGTGGTCCCCAGCCCATCACGTTCCATGACCATCACCTCCCTCTCTTATCATTGCAGAACTCTTCCCCACTCTGCTGCAATCTCATTGCTGGGACCCTCTTCTTTCTCTCCATATTTATCATGCTTCTTCCCCTACTGTGGCAGAGGGTCCAAATTCCACAGCATCTCCATGTACCGTGCTTTCATTCTCATCCCATCAGAGTTGGCACGCATTCTGCATGCCTTCTTCCACCCACTGAACATCTACTTCCAGCCAGTGCACCACAGATCCTCTGTAAATAGCCCCATCTTCTTACTTTGCTTCGTTTGCTTTTTTTTTTCTTTCTGCCTAGGAAGGCAATCACTGAGGGTACTAACATATTAAAACCTGTTGTGCTGATGAGCAGAGCTGAGAGGTAGGAACTGTTGGGCAGTAAGGCACTGAGAGCCACTGTTAAACAAATCTCTGATGCACAGACTCTCATAGAAAAGCTAGATGTGGATACTCAGACACTGAGACCTCTGCGGGTCTCCTGTTTCTTTCCAACATGCCATCAAAATCGGCTCAGCTCAGAACACCAGTAGCAGAGCGACCTGACAGACTTGTACTGATCTGATGTGTGTCATGCAGAGAGAAGTGCTCCTCATGTATGGGATTTCACAAGTGTAACCAACAAAATGCTACAGACCAAGTTGTCAGAAAGGTCTCGATGCTGATAGGCAGCAGAAAGTCCAATTTCTGGCTGTGACAAGGAGTTTCCTTGCAGGTCTCCCCAGTGACAGGCAAACATCAAGGCTCTTAGAAGAAGAGCGGGGACTTCAGGGTAGGACCACACATGAACCTGATGGATGTTTTTGGTTTTGTGGTCTTGTTCTTAAGAAACCCCAACAAAACGGTAATGGACAATTGATGTGGTGACTTGGATGGCTTAATAATTTGAATCACCCAAATTGTCCAGAGTGGTGCGGCATGTTCTTCCTGACAACTACTCTGATTTGAGATTGCTATGAATTTGTACTCCTAAATTTGACCACGTGCACTCTGAGAGAAATCCCTGGTGCAGGTCAGTCAGCAGAATCACTACTCCACCACTGCAAAGGCATGGGAGCATCTCTGGAGCAGTGCAGTGACAGCCCTTCAGCATTGCCTGCTCCAACACCATTGACCCATGGAGGTTAGAGATGTCTGGGCCCAACATAGGGAACCTCTTCTGCTACAGCAGACACTTGTGGGATGAGGTAGGTATTGGCAGTGGCTTTGACAGCACAGAGAAGAGCAGCAGAGCAAAGGCAGGATGAAACGGTTGGAAGGGAGAGGGTAGGAGCAGAAGGAGAGGAAAAATTGTCACAGAAGTGTAAAGCCAAGGGCACCAGCATCAGCATTGCTGTCTCAGTGAGAGCAGAGAGATGCCTCAGCCTGATCCCATTTCCTCATGCTTATAAGCAGCATATGTGTGTCAAAATCCATATGTCACATAACCACAGAAACATTGACTGGAAGCTGCCTCTTGAGGTCTCTTGTCCAACCTTCTGCTCAAAGCAGGACTGCTGCTAACTCTACATCGGTCAGTCATGGTATTGCCCAGCCAAGTCTTGAAATCCTCCAAGCACAGCACCTCATCAATCCTGGGTGACTTCTTCCCATGCTGCACTACCCTTCAGGTGAGAAAACCTTTCCTAACATCCAACCTGAACCTACCAAGCAAAAAAAAAAAAAATAGTAGAAGTGAAACCGCAGAAATGTCTTGGTGAGGGAGACCTTGATAGGATCTGGTTTGTCTCCTTGAATGACAGATGGAGTATATATCCTTATCACATTCCCAGATAATGGTCAGCTAGCTCATTTTCAAAATCTCCCATGGAAGAGAGATCCAAGCCCATCCATAGCCAGTCCTCTCTTTTACACTGCAACAAAATTATTGCTCTCAGGCAGCTCCAGTTGTTCCTTATATTCTACACAGGGGTTCTGGTTGATGGCAACAGGACTGAAACAGTGGTCTACAGAGTCCCAGCTCTGGTAAGAGCAGCATAGCTAACCTGGAAACCCTGATTATGAAAATTTTCATAATTCCAGCAGCTATATCTTACATTAAAGTCTTTTTCTAGCACTTTTACAAGGACAGAAATCTTTGCCAAACACAATATTACCTGACTGTGAAGGGGGAGCAAGGAGAGACACTCTGAATATATATGGTTTGGCAGGGAAATTGGTAGAGGAATAGACTATTAAAATAAAAGCTGTGGTTAAAAAAAAAAGTTGATTTACACATGTGGCTTCTATTGCTCAGTGTTTATCAGGGAGAAAAAAACCAACGTGATCTCCAGTTACCTAACCAAGAGAAAATGAGAACAGTGCTATTTGCGCATTGCTATCCATTATTTTAGAAGTACCAACAGCAATGTGCTGAACTTTCTGATCTTCATATTCGGGCAAAAGCAAATTGAATTCATCAAAAGTGAACTCAAAATCTTACTGTTTCTTCCAAGAACACACAAGCTAAAAATAAGATGGAGAAAGGATTCTGCAGTCATTGACGCCACAGCTTCGAGGCACCTGGCTGAGGTGGCAAAAATGCAGCGTTCATTCAAGTCAGTGCGAAGGAAAATGCCTGGTCATGTCAGAGGATTTTGGATCAGGTCCAAAATAAGTGAGGATCACCAAAAGATAGGCAGATGACTGAACAAAACTCACTGTGAAAGTGCCTGGTAATATCACAAACATCCCCCAAGACTTCTGATAATAGTGCAGGAAAGCTGTATTGTCATATTGTATTATTTCAGTAAGAACAGCCATTAGTCCTTTCTTGCCTGCACACCAATCAATACCAAGATAAATGCTCCTATGGATTTTTTTCCCTCCCTTTTTATGTTATTTGTTAAAGTGAGCCAATTCTCTTACCTTGTTGCACAGTGGCTGCTTAGAGCACTCACCTTTGGCACGTGGATGATGGATGGTCGGGGGATGTGAGTACAGAGCCCAATAACCTCATGGCTCAGCTCGTTAGCAACAAACACTGATGACTCCAGGGCAGCAGACACTGACTGAGCAGCGGTATGATCGCTAGAATTGCTGCTTGCGCGGCTGTGTTTTTCAGAGCATCTGCTGGCTTTGAACATCTCCTCGCTGCCCTTCTCTCCCCCATGCTTGATGCTGCTGCCTGCTGTTGCAGATGGCTGCAGGCACACCGCTGAGGTCTCCTCAGTCTTCTCCTCCTCCATGGCTAGAGGGCTTGCGTTGGGCTGGTCAAACGGAGCGTTTTCGTGTGCGTTTCCAAAGCAGGTGAGCAGGGCTGAGCAAGGGAAAGGATGCATCTTGGATGACAGGTTATCGGATCCGCTTAGCCTGCTTTCCACGGCCGCATAATCAACAGGCTGCATTCACATTCAGAAGAGAGCTCAAAATGAAAGCCCAGGCATGATGTCATTCCAGCCTTTCTAAGAGAGAGAACCCCCTTTTAGGCTATTAGGAGCATTCAAAAGTGGGGAACTACACCTCCTGCTCTGTCCCCCACCAAAGTCAGCCCACTGTCTCCTCGCCGCCACCCGCTCCTATTGTCTGCAAGGCAAAGAAGCGCAGACACAAGAAAAACATTTGCAACCCTTGCATGCTCTTCCTTGGAGCTGTCAACAGCTAAACAAAGCCCTCACAATAGCCCCATAACCCCGGCGGGCTATGGTTACAGCAGCGGACGCTACAGCACCAGGCGGTCCTCAATCAATAGCGCCGCAGCCTCAAGTTACCTGGCGAAAGAGGCAAAAAGATAATGTAGCCCGAGCTCTGCAGCCATAACGGCATCAGCACGTGTATCGGTGTCATCATAACAATAGTATAACCGGCTCCGGTTACGCCACTCAGATATTTATCAGCCACGAAACCCCCAATCGTTCATCTATCACTGACTTAGATCAAAAATGGACTTCCAGGCTCCGTCTGGGCTGGTCATCATTTAGAAGGGAAAATGAGTGGCTGCTTTGGTTGGGGAGGAGAAGATGGGTGCTGTATGGGCCCCCCATGTCCTGTCCAGCACACATTCCTACGGCACAGGCAGGATTTGTCCCCTGTGGAGAGCAGCTCCTCTGGCCGCATAGCTCCTCTGGCCACGCAGCATTGCCTCTCCCAGCTCCTCACGAAGGCATCTGCGGCTCCTCCTGCCTGCCTCCATTCCATGGGGGAAAACCAAGGAAGCATCCTAGTAAGACTGATCTGCCATCAGGTGGGCGTAAGGGGAGACGTTTCCTTTTTGAGTGTGCAGTGGCTCAACGCTGAGTGTTAAAACAAAAACGTGTGGGAAGTGAGGGAACGAGGGAGAGTTTGTGGTTAGAGCATCTGCCTCCAGAAAATCCGAGTTTCTTCTTTTTTGTGCTGCCACAGGGTTCCTATGTGATAGGAGAGATGTTATTTGAGCTCTGTCTCCATCTGTATAAAAGAAGGGGAGTAATCACTTCTTTTTTCCCACCCGCTACACATATCCTGTCTCTTTATAACGGATTATAAACTCTTGAAGGCAGTGGCTTGCTCTGATTTGCTTTTAAGCTGCTCTTGCTTTGCATTCATAGGGATGGACATGGATGCTTCTGGCAGTGGATCCACTACAGAGATCCATTTTGCACCTTCCTGAATGCCCTGCTCTTCTGCACAGAACTGTGGGTTCTGTGAAAGTTCTTCTCTGAAAGTTTTGGGCTCTGTTTTGGGCAGCAGGTAGTTAAAAGTTCAGGTGGGTTTTTTTTCTTTTAACTTTTAAATCGCTTCAGTTCTTTAGTGGATCTAACAATGGATGCTTCTTTCCCTCAGTTTCCAAGTTATCAAAGGCAGATAATAGTACTTCCTGGGATGCTGAACACTGAGTTGTTCCAGTATCACAGCACTGGAAGCCTGACAGGAT
Source organism: Baryphthengus martii (assembly GCA_013396935.1). NCBI lineage: Eukaryota > Metazoa > Chordata > Aves > Coraciiformes > Momotidae > Baryphthengus > Baryphthengus martii. The sequence continues at coordinate 57,057 of VWZK01002264.1, forward strand.
CAATCTCTCAGATGAGGGAACTTCAGAAGCAGAGGAAGTGCCCACAAACCTGGGTATCAATTTGAGTTTTACAGGCACATTGAGGATTTGAGGCTGGACTTGTATCACAGAACGAGCTTTCTCAAGGGATTTCTGATGCCTCCATTCAGTCCTGGACCCCAGCAAGATAACAGGCACAGGCAAAAGATTTGCAAGAAACTACTGAAATATTTAGATTCTCAGAAGAAGATCGGTTTGAGTGTAGACATAAACAAAAATTTAGTGACTGTTATTTCTTGTAGAGCAAGTCCCCTCCAAGTACATTTCCTTTTACTAATCCTTAGTCTTCATAAAAATGTCTGAGAGAAACTAGTAAAATCCTCTAGGAGGTTTTTCTGCATTATCTTCTAAACTTAACTTCACATTTTTGAGTGTTTATGTATTATCTCATGACTGGGCTAGATATGGTACCACTTGGATACTTGATGTGTTAGCACATGAGAGTATTGGTAAAACCATTTCACAATGACTGTACTAAACAAGGGAGCTCAGGTTCTCTCAGTATGTCCAGAAAATCCTGGATATTGGTTGCAAAAAGGCTTTGTAGACCATGGTGGCTGAGATTTTGGTTGTGAATAGACACCAATCTAGGTACAGACCGACGCACAAGGACCAGCTGAGAAGTATAGATGGCACTGGGCACACACCAGGCAAGTTTCATGGCTGTGAGAGGTTAGGCCAAGAGGCAAGACTAGACAACCAGAAAAATAACTGCTTTTATGTGGGAATGGTAATTGGTATTTAGATGGGAATAGTCATTTCAAAGGGATGCACAGCTAAGACTTTGGGCGATCTGACTCGTCTTTAATTATACAGTAAGGTGTCCTTGGAATTAAAATAACTATTTCATCAAGTCAGTCAGCCAACAAACTACATTCAGTTCTTTTCAGGCCTTCAGTTGTCCATGCCAGTCTTTATTCAGCCTTTATCTCTGAGACCCTTGTGAGTTTACAGGGATACCAGTTTATGCAAAGAATAGCTGCACGAGCGAGTCATGATCACTTTAAGTCACCATTGCAGCACAGATGCATGCCTGTGTGAAGACGGGCTGTTCTAAAAACCAGGTGTCTTCTTGTATTACCTCTGAGGAGGGAGGACATTCTGTGCCTGCTTGCTGTGAGAGCCACAGAGATGTTTTTTCAATCCAAAAAAAAGGGTAAAAGCTCCATCGTAACTGCAAGAGAAATGATCAGGACAAGCGTAACTAATCCCTAAGTCTTGTCTTGAGTTTAAAGACAACATGAGAAATTTTCACATGCTGAGAACATCCAAAACAAACTGGTGGTGACACCTAAGAGGTGACAGCCATGAGCCTCAGCAGTCAGGCGTGGGCCAAACCTCCTCACAGCTTGGGGCTATTTGGTTTTGGCTTATGTCCATCCCTCTAACTAACGCTAAAGCCACGATTCAAGGTTTCTTTCTTTCAAGCAGATCTCCTTGCACTAATCAACCAAGTGTGCCAACCACATTTTTATGTGTGATGACATATTATTAGGACAAGCGACAAGACTTGCTTTATTCTTCCTGAATTTGCTGATAAATCAATGATGAGCTGAAATGTACTGGCTTAATGCCTCAGCAAGATGAACATGTTGAGTAAATGGAGAAGGTGAATTTCAGCTGACTCTTGACCTCTGTTCTGTATAATTCCTTCAAGGGAAATCTTTCCTTCACATGGTTGATATTATACTTGCTTCTCAGCAGGAGACATTGGGGCAGATTTAGCTCAGGTGCCCCACACTCAGAGCAGGGACTAAGCCAAGCTGGTCGTCTTCTTTTGCAGGAACCAGTTTTACAGAATGTCACCCTGCTTTTGTGCTTCTATTTTGTCCTTTCTTTCCTCATCATTGTGCCCTTACAGCAGCACTGATTCTCTAAACATCTCCCAAACCTACGTCTGTCTGGGGGAGGTTGGCCATAGCTCAGCGTTCCCCAGCGTCTTCTCTTCCTCATCCTGCCATAAGCCTCAGTCTGCATCTGCTTCCTCCGTGCTGTCAGCAGAAGGAATATGCTCATTGCACCAACGCAAGTTTTAGGTTAAATCTGAACCGGTGATGATAGGTAGAGCTGCACGGTCTTCGAATTATGGGCGCCTGAAAGAGTGAAGAGAAGAATTAAATCCACTCTCCTTCTATCTCCTCTACCTCCTTTCAGACTGCCTAAATGTTAGCTGAAAAACAGTTGAGCTGCTGGCTTCTCCTGCGTCATACACACTTTGTGTACACACACAATCTATAATACTATAGAAAAAAATGAGTAGGATGCGGAACAAGAATATCTAAACCATGAAATGCAGCTAGAAGCAACTTGAAACTGCTTAGGTGGAGCTTAATAGAAGAGAGTTTTGAGAAAAGCAATGCAGACGGCAGAGAGACCAGCTCACAAGAGAAGGTTTAAAGAGCTCAGCTGGACATGTAACAAGAAACCAATAAGATGAGCAATAAGATAAGATGCTCTGTGTTTATCTGAGAAGCATAGGGATTGAGGTTAAAAAAGAAGCTGGCTACAGTAGTCAAAACACTTCCTAAATTCAGAGTTTCTTCCATCTTTTGTTCTACCTGCTATTAGGCATCACTGAGGGTAGGTGACTGGGTTGGGGGAACCATTAGTCTGATGCAGTTATGACAGAGGCTGTGTTTCTAAACAGAAAAAAATTAGACCGATTGGCAAAAGAATTTACTTCATAGTAAATCAATTTCTAAAAATGCATAGGAAATAGAGTTCTTCTTTTTTTAAACTAATTTCCTGGAATTTCTAAATGTTTTGACACCTTTAAGATTTACTCGCAATGTCTGATGCTTGAAGAAATCCAGCTAACTCAAACATTCAATGAAAAATGCCCCTTTTTGTCCAAAATGCTCAAGCCTTCAATGAAAAATGTCCTTTTTTTGTCCAAAAAAAAACCCCCAAACCATTCGTTTGGAAATCTGAATTCTGAAGGTCGTTCAGTGAGCTCCACAATCTTGCTTGTGAAAACCTCCTGCTTGGAACACCTAAACCCCAACAGGACTAAATGGTCAGCTGGAGGTAGACACTGAGTACACCCCTCTTTGTCTCCCCAGGAAGGGTTATCATTTGGAGGGGCAGTGAAAATGATTATCCCCTTAAAGGATCCATGCTGGCCACTGAGGAGTTGGGAAAAAAACACACGTAAAAAGTAAACCCAGCCGGTGAGATTACAGAAGGCTGGAAATAAAGGGCTAAACTAAAGTATTTTTCAACAAATTGAGCCATCCTACTGCAGAATTATACACAGGATGATTCCCAAAGTTGGACTGATGCAAGCATGCACTCTTAATGGTAAAGATTCTTAACATGTCTTAATGTTGTTCAAGTTTTCTATTTTTGGCCATGCAAATAAACACAGAATCTCAGAATGGTAGGGGTTGGAAGAGACCTCTGGAGATCATCTAGTCCAGCGCCCCTGCTAAAGCAGGGTCACCCAGAGCAGGGTGCCCGGGACCGTGCCCAAGTGGGTTTTGAAAGTCTCCAGAGAAGAAGACTCCACAGCCTCTCTGGGCAGCCTGGTCCAGGGCTCCATCGCCCTCAATGGAAATTTTTCCTTTATGTTTAGGTGGAACCTCCTGTGTTCCAGTTTGTGCCCATTGCCCCTTGTCTTATCACTGAGCACCACTGAAAAGCAACTGTCCCCATCTTCTTGACACCTGCCCTTTAGATATTGATAAGCATTGATAAGATCCACTCTAGTCTTCTCTTCTCCAGGCTAAACAGCCTTCTTCTCCAGGTCTCTCAGAGTTTCCTCATCAGAGATGCTCCAGTCCCATTATTATTATGTTCCCAGTCTCCAGTATTGTTATGAAATAATATTCATATCAAACCAAGGTTCTGGGCCTGGGAGCCAGAAGCTTTTGTAAACAAAGTCTTAATTCTGCTGCTGAAATGGGTACAACAGTGATGATGACCTTTACTTGCCCAGCTTCCAGCTGGGCAGGTTGCTTCTGTCAGCGAAAGCTGGGAAAATCTGAAGGCCGCTTAATAAACGAGATCTTTTATAACAAGCGCTACTAGTTTCTGAGGTGGATTTAGAGTCTTGTTCTTATTGCTGGTTTACAGCAATTGAAATAAAACTTCTTTCGGAGCACAAGTTGTCCTTGAGACAGGAGTAGAAACTCTTCTTTTGTAGTTTAAAGGATTCAAGATCAAGAACCGTATTATTGTTCTAAAATGTCCTTTCATGCACTAATGACACTGGAAGCTTATGAGCCAGAACATTTGAATATAATTGAGACTTTGTAACTGATCAGCTTCATTTACTTTCTGCTCTTCTTTCAATTACACAACCAGTCTTCACAATTTTGTACATTTATAGCAATTTTACATTTTTTACTCTCACCTTCTGATGTTAACATGGCGTGACTGCAAGCATTATGTCGAACAAAAGAGCAATGGCAAAATACCTCCTTAGCTTCAATGACTTTACTTCATGGAAAGATTTTTTTTTAAATTTACAAATAAGTACTCTAGCCTCCATGTAGCCCTTGTAAAGTAACATAGACCTGCCCAATCATCAGTTTTTAGCAATCAGCCCAAGAGGCAAGTCATCTTCAAGGAATAAAAGAAAGGGAATTATCTCATTTGTAACTTAGAATCATAGAATGTTTTGAGTGGGAAGGGACCTTTAAGAGTCAGCTAGTCCAACCCCTCTGAGGTGAGCAGGGACAGCTTCAATTGCATCAGGTTGCTCAGACCCTATCCAGTCTGACCTTGAATGTTTCCACCCTCATCGTATAAAATTTCTTTCTTACATCTGGTCTAAATCTCCCCTTTTAGATTAAAACTATTACCTCTTGTCCTGTCACAACAGAGCCTGCTAAAAAGTCTGTCCCCATCTGGAACAGGCTGCCCAAGGAAGTGCTTAAGTCCCCATCCCTGGAGGTATTTAAAAGACATGTTGATGCGGCAGTTAGGGACATGTTTAGTGGTGGACTTGGCAGTGTTAGGTTAATCATCTTAAAGGTCTTTTCCAACCTAAAAGATTCTATGATCTTTCTCATAGGCCTCCTTCAAGTACTGAAAGGCTGCTATAAGGTCTTCCTGGAGTCTTCTCTTCTCCAGGCGGGACAACCCCAACCCTCTCAGCCTTTCCTCATAGCAGAGGCGCTCCAACCCCCTGATCATCTTTCTGTCCCTCCTCTGGACCTGTGCCAACAGGTCCCTATCAGTCTTGTACTGAGGACCCCAGAACAGGATGCAGTACTCCAGGTGAGTTCTCACGAAAGCAGAATAGAGGGGCAGAACCCTCTTCCTTGACCTGCTGGCCACACTTCTCCAGGCTTGGAAACATATCTTAGATGCAGCAGGTGCACCTCTGCAGCCTTATGGCCTGATCCAGTGCCCTGGAGCCATCCTCCATCCTCCCGGCCGGTTGCAGGATGACTGCTCTGCTTGCACAGGTTGGCATATGGATGCAGCAGATTGCCAGATGCCCTTTTGGAAATGGATGAACTGAAGGCCATTTTCCCAGCTGGGATTTTCTTAAACAACTCTGATTTTTCCAGTTTCTACATAAGTGGCATGGGAAAGTGGGGGAGTCTCAGCCTTCCCTTCGCTGGTCCGCAGCTGTGTTACTGTTCCTCGCAGCAACAGGCGGGCTGCACTCTGGTGTAAACAAAAGTGCCAACCAAGCCTAGACTGGGGGAATTGTTCCCTGGCTGCCCCTTTCCCACTCTGCTGGCTGAGCCAAGCCCCCTTCCAGTTGCACACCACAGATGGCTAATTAGGATCATGGAGAGACGAAATCTGCTCTGTGGCTCTTCGTTATGCAGATGAGAACCATCTTTGTGTAATTTCGCCTTTGCAGTGTGCAAATACAGGCAAAGGGTGGGAGCCTGTGCCGTGCAGACAGAGGATGGCACGGTACCCGAGGCTACGGCACAGTCGCGCCCTCAGGGACCAGGAATCTGATTTTGGGTATAGATCAAGCGGAGAAATGGGGCACGCAGCAGAAGAGAGCGATGTCTCGAGCAGGAAAGGTTCTTTTAATTCCCACTGATCTCTTCTTTGAACTCTTCTCATATCCACCTAAAATACATAGTCAGTGCTATTTAACTTCAAGGCACTGTCATTGCCTCTCACCCTTAAAAGTGCCTTTTGCTGCTCGACTATGCTAATTGCACTGTGGCAATTGCTTCTCAGAATAAATTCACCCAGTTCCTTTGACTCTGTGAGTCCTTAACCAACCGTGTCTCCATGGCTAACAGATGGGTCTGCAGATTTGAGAGCCACGAGGAACCGTGCCAGGTACCCTATGCCACATACGGGTCATGAAATCTCACTCTGAAAGTTCTGATGTAGGGAAATTTCTTATTCCTGTATTTCCTTCTTCCTTCACAGTAGGAGGTTTGAAAATACATCATCACATAGGATTTCAGCCATATATTGTTCTTTGCGTCCAGTACGCCTGCTGAACAACAAATGGTCTTCAGCTCAGCTCAGCAATTAAAAAAAAGAAAATAGAATCAATTTAAAAGGGCAACATACTGAGACATTTTAAATATGTGTAATTGCATTTTGGTTTGTATTTCCCTGTAAATCTTTGGGTGTTTTGTAGAAGCACTTAAAAAATATTAACATATCCGTTAAATGAAGAAAAACCTCTTTTTTTCTCTACATAAAAAAGTCATCTTTCTCTCTAAGAACACTTTTATGGGAAAAAAGGAACTTACCAAAGCAATTATTATCTCACAAAATGATTACTTAGGTAAATAATCTTTCTTTTTTTTTGGAGCCTATTATTAAAAACTCTAAATGAAACCTGCACTTGCGATGGCCTTGATCAGCACTAAGTGATTAATCCAAGCAGGGTCCTCAATCATTTTGCTACTTTCAATTTAATTTTGGCCACGTCTGCACAACACTTGGCTTTGTCTGCTTTGCAACATTCTTGCCTGATGCTTGGGAAAATGGATGGTTGTGGCTGTGGCCAAGATCCTGTACTTAATCAGAAAACAAGATCACAGAACTGCAGACAGGATGGAGTTGGAAGGGACCTCTGGAGTTCATCTGGTCTAACTCCCTGGTCAAGCAGGGCCACCTACAGCCTGTCGCCCCGGACTGTGTCCAGATGGCTTTTGAATATCTCCAAGGATGCAGACTCCACAACTTCCCTGGATAACCTGTGCCAGTGCTCGATCACCCTCATAGTGACAAAGTCTTTCCTGATGTTCAGAGGGAACCTCCTGCGTTCCAGTTTGTGGCCACTGCCTCTGGTCCTGTCACTGGGCACCACTGAGAAGAGTCTGGTTCCGTCCTCTTTGCACCCCCCCTGTAGGTATTTATATACATTGATAAGATACGCCCTGAGCCTTCTCCTCTCCAGGCTGAACAGTCTCAGCTGTCTCAGCACTTGCTCATAGAGAGATGTACCAGACCCTTAATCACCTTCATGGTCTTTTGCTGGGGTCTCTCCAATATGTCCAGGTCTGCCTTGTACTGGAGAGCCCAGAACTGGATAAAGTACTCCAGGCAGGGACCGGAGCAGAGGCAAAGGATCACCTCCCCGCAACCTGCTGGTAATACTTTGTCTGAGGCAGCCCAGGATACCACTTGCCTTCTTTGCTGCAAGGGCACAATGCTGGCTCCTGTTCGACTTGGTGTCCACCAATATCCTTTTCTGCCAAGCTGCCTTCTGGCTGAGCGGCCCCAGCATATACTGGTGTCTGGGATCATTTCTCCTTGGGTGTGGGATTTTGCACTTCTCCTTTCTGAACTTCATGAGGTTCCTCTTGGCCTATTTCTCCAGCTTGCCAAGGTCTGGATGGCAGTATGATCCTTCAGTGTATCAGCCACTCCTCCCAGTTTGGTGGCATCCAGTTTATGACCACATAGAATCCATCTTAAATAGAAGCAGGTGAGTAACAAATTTACTTCATCAAGACCAGGAACCACAGCAATCAGATCGACAGGCCCAGGTCTGACAGGAAAAGTTGGATACCAACTGCCTGACCCCAATCCTTGTGGGCAGCTGGTGGAGCAGGCTGCCCTTCAGCGCCATGCTGCCTGCTCTTGGACGCAAAAAAAGGCAGTTTCTGACCAACAGGATGAAACAGGCGTGTGGAGTGATACAATGCACTTTGTTACTGTTTGCTCACAGCACCTCAGCTCAACACAGATGGTAGGACTTGCTGCTGCCTCTGCACCAGGGTTCTGCAGGCATTGCCCTGCCTCAGCTCCTCGCTGAACCCTCACAGGCAACGATCCAAAGGCAGCACTGTAATGTTCTTAAAGCTAATTAGAACTTCAGGCAGCGGGAATGGTAATCCAGCTACAAAAGTTTTAACAGAGGGTTGTCGTTTTTACAGACGTTTGGAAATTTTCTTAAGCACCGACGGCTCCTTCCCTTGAATCGATCAGTCCTCTCTCAGCTAAGCCTGCAAGATGGTCCATGACGGAGCTTCTGCCATTAAAACTCTGTACAGCTTCCACACTTCAGCTTTCACTTATCTGATCGAGTCTTTCAACTTCTTTTTTTTTTTTCTTCCCAGCCCCACAGCAGGTACGTACACAGCTCACAGGTGCAGCTTTCCAACGCTTAAATTTCCAGGGTGGGTTTTGCCGGCTGCAACTGGCTGCCTGATTTAAAAGGCAGGAATTCCCATCTCGGTGCCCACAATGCATCTAACAGCTGTCTTGCTCTCATGGACTGCTCTGATTTTGGTGAAAACTATTTTTAAAATAGCTGTTTCCCCCTCACACCCACCCTTCGACTTCACAGCGATACAATCAGGTCATGACAAACCACAGCACGGGTGTGTTTGACTCTACCTTCAAGAACAAATATTCGGGAGGAACAAAAGTCACAGGCGCAATCAAGGTGCTTCAGGCTTGGAAAATCTGACCATTTAATTCACGTGCCTCAAATGTGAAAATAACTGCCAAATTTAAGAAGCAGTTTTGCAAATCTTATTGCAGCAAAATGTCTTCTGAAGATGGAAGGTGACGGCAATCCAGAGTGTGATTTCGGTGTGAAAGAGCCGAGTCCAGCCGTTGTAGGGTTGTTTAAGGCTGGATGAAGGAGTAGATACTACTGTGGTTAAACCTTCTGGCTGCCAGAGGCACATGAAAATGTCAGAATTGCAGATTCTACTTTAAAAATATGCTTCTGAGCCCTCAGGCTTGTAAAAGAGAGTCTGAAGAGTTACCCTGGAGTAATCAGTAATGCACTGACACGTGCCTACGGCCCTGCGCAGCTTCTAGCAGGGAGGAGACAGCGAGTGCCCTTTAGCAAGGAGGCAATGGATCCTTCATCACTACACTATCAGGTGCTATCAGGCCAGTGTTCCACACTGCACCTCTCTTCTGCTCTGCAACCCCCAGAGCAGATGCAGAGGATCACCCCACCGGATCCAGCTGCATCGACCATGGGTGACTGCGGGGGACGGATCCAATACTTCTGCTATGCCCACAGGCACCTCCTCCTGCTGCTCTGACGCTCAGGAGCTGATGATGTGCAAAGAGAAAGGGCAGGCACAGGCAGGGACTGTTAAGAAGACAGATTTTAACAAATGAAAAAGATGCCAAATTTGGCCAGCCTGAAAGCTGCTCTTGCTCCCCTCCTCCAAGATATTATTTAATTTGGGACAGCTACCAATGTCATAGCAGCATTTTGAGATCCATGGCAATTGCCTCAGTGCCAGAAACCCCTCAGTGGAAAGACTGAAGGGAAGCATTGTCCGTGTTTCCGACACGGACCCGGATCTCTGGCCCGGCACTAACAATGCTGTTGACTTCCAAGGAGTTCTTGGCTCGGTTCAGCACACAGCCTGCCTCCAGCGCTCCCTACGAGAGACAGCTTCACCTACAGACACCAGCTAGGAGCATAGGAAGGGAGGTCAGATCCCAGCCTGTGTCCTTTTGGCAGAACCCTCCTTTCTGGCTCACTCGCCAGCAACAGTAACTAGTGTTCACAGCTTCCTTCTCGGCCGCTACCTCTATTGTAGGCTGACAAAAGGCTTTCTCTTGGCATGTGACGTTGGGAGACAGAAGGCACCTCTTTTGCCAGAGCCTATGAAATGGTGTTCTCAGCAGTAGGGAAAAAATAGCTTTTCGGGCTGCTGAGTTTGCTGGCATCAGCAAATGTCGACTCACAGAATGAGACGGCTCCAGAAAGCCGTGGGCTGATGGCAGCTATTTCTGCATCAGTTACTCGGGTGCAGGAGTCCCACTTGGTACACAAAACATTTCCTCTCCCGTGTTTTGCCCAGAGTGAATATTTTCCTTCTTAATTTTAAAACTGCTATTTAAGCATGTACGTGATTTGAGTGCCTTTCCCTCTAAACCATTTTGCATAGGAGCCCCCACCAAGCCGTGGGGCGGTGGAAATTGTTTGGGCTCTGCTGAGCTCATTTGACTCACGGCAAATGTGAGTCTATTCTTATGTGCACACCTGGCTCCACGGTCACTTCACAGGCAAAATAAGTCATAGCTGAGCAGACAGGAGGTCTTGAACCAGGATCTAAATATCTATGTAGCTTCATATATATATATATATATATATACATATATATATACTACATATATTCTTGGCCACAAGGAAAACTCTGGTACTTTGCGAACTTTAGGCAACACAATTCAATCCATTTCTTGAAATACTTTGTCCATGAAATACAAGTTTGTGCATTTTGTACATGGTTTTATACCTCACTGCAAAATGAAACGGTAGTTTTGGGTAGGAAATGCAGAATGTCTTCTCCAGATGTACCAGGGAGGAAAATGGAGGGAAGCAGGAAGGTTTCAAATAAGGTGTGTTTGGCCACATTCCCGGAGTTAATACTCTGCTCTTTTATGAAGTGCTAGAAAATCTTAACAAGGTGTAAGGGATGAGGAACATGGACTTACCTTCTGTGACAGAGCACATGCGAAAGACAAGTAACACTAACACTAGAGCAGGTCTAATGCAGAAGGAACAACTCCTCTTCCAAGTTATCTTTACCAGCATGAAGGCTGAATGATATGATTTGGCTGATAATTACTAATGGTTGAACATCATCTCAGGGCCTTATTTGGCACACCTAGAAATGAAATGTTTGTGTTGCTTGAAAGGTTGCTTCCATTGTCCCTTTCTCAGAGAGGAGAAAACTGCATTTTTCAATTCTTTTCAATTCAAAATGGTTGTGATCTTTCATAGGCTCAGGTCGGCTTGGGAGATCTGGAAAGACAGCAGAAGACCCCTAACCAGAAGAACAGTCTTAAGGAGATTTCAGTTGTTGGGCTACAAGTGAATTCAAAGAAACTAACAGAAAAATGAGTTGTTGCTGAAGTCAACAGAATTAGATCAGTAGAGACTCTAGTTTCAAGGGTCTGGATTTTCTAATAGCCTACGATAAAGTAACTCCTGACACTTGTGAACTTCCTCCTCCATCTGAGGGACCAGAGTGTTGTCCATAAGAATGCAAAACTTCTCTCCCTCATACAAGAGCTACACCGGTGGGCAGAGGGATTCAAGCCCTTCAATTAGCTAAGGATAAGCCAACTGGGTTGTAGGAAAAATATAGTACATTGGTGAATGTACTTTATGAGAGTCTTTACCTGCTTGTCAGAGCATATAAACCACATTTGACAGACTAATTTTCATGTAGTTCTCCGCTTCCTTTTTTAAAGCAGATGTACCCAAACAACTTACACACACAGATACATATATAGTTATCCCTCCACATCTGTCTGTCTACCTATGTTTGTGACAGGAAATACTGAATATTCACTGCAAACCCAAACAAGACAGGCTTGAATCAGTGACTTCTACACATGCATTTCAAGCTTTCTCGGCTGAGACACCCAGGGTTGGCAGATACAACACTAGACCTCCACGAGATGCACATCCTTCCATCCCAGCCAGAAGTCACACAGGATATCCCAGGGCATCCCAAATGGCACTAAAGATCCATGCTCAGTCAAGTGATTCAAGTCCAGGTTTTCCAGACAAGACAAGGTTGCCAAGATTCAAATGTGATCTTATAGGCATTTCACAGATTCACAGAATCACAGAATGGCAGAGGTTGGAAGGGGCCTCTGAGGATCATTTAGTCCAGGCCCCTCCAAAGCAGGTTCACCCAGAGCAGGCTGCACGGAATCATGTCCAGGCCGGTTTTGAAAGTCTCCAGAGGAGACTTCACAATCTCTCTAGGCAGCCTGTTCCAGGGCTCCATCACCCTCAAAGGAACAAAATGTTTCCTGATGTTTAGGTGTTCCTGTGTTCCAGTTTGTGCCCATTGTCTCTGTCCTGTCTCTGGGCATCACTGAAAAAAGACTGGCCTCATCGTCTTGACACGCACCCTTTAGATATTAAGAAGCCTTGGTAAGATCCCCTCTCACTCCTCTCCAGGCTAAACAGCCCCAGGTCTCTCAGTCTTTCCTCATCAGAAAGATGCTCCAGTCCCTTAACCATCTTTGCAGCCTCTGCTGGACTCTCTCCAGTAGTTCACAGACATACCTTTCACAGTATGAGGGTGCCTTGGCAGTGCAACCCATGATGGGAGATGACATGTTCCTTTCTGGCGGGGTTGGAAAGGATTCTGCTCACTCCCACATGGAGAGAGGGGCTTTTTGAGTGAACAAGCTCTCTGCTTCCTTTTTATGAGTTGTTTGCTTTTATGGCCTTTTGCTGATCTTCCTGTACCTTCATCTTCTGTATTTAAAACTAAGCTTAGAGGGTTACCTGCATACATGTCAAGTAATTCATTTAAAGGAGCAGAATGTACTGAAATAGCGGGATTTTCTGGTTGTCTTGCCAGCCGTTGTATAAATCCCTGATTGCAAGGGATTTGAAGAACACCAAGACAAGAATAAAAGAGTTGAGAGCTCTGATTCTATTGAAATCCTCTGAAAACTTCAGTTTAACAGAACAAAATGAGGTGGCAAAGCCCTTGGATATCTACAGATTTTGGAAAAGTATAATACACCCAAGTGGGAAAAAGATGCATTTACAGTAGGTCTAAAGAGCTTAAGTTTTTATTTATAACAGCTTCAAGTGCACTAGATTGCGTATTCATGGCACACTGCTACAAAGGCAACAAGCAACGGGAGATGCAGACTTGTTCAAGAATTATTCCCAAACAGCAAAGACCTATGGATCATGGAATAATCCCCACAAGGGAACACGTATGTACATTTATGTCATACTGACTCGCCCATCCACTAAGACTACAAGTGCAAGGTGAAACACTTTGATTTTGTCCTTTATGCTCTAGATTTAGATTGCTGAAAAACACTCTGTCAGACCGTTTTTTTCAGGATTCTGCCTTATTCAGTAATGTGTAATGCACAGGGTTATCCACAGGGACCCTGTCTCCCTCCTTCATCGCTAAGATGAAAGGCAAGAGCCTTCCAGGAAAGCCAAGGTGGATTTGTGGCCAAGGAGTTGCCTGTGGAAGTTGCAGCCAGTGCCAAATACCTCCGTGTGAGATTATAAGGTGATGTGATTTCTGGCTGCTGCTGATCGCTGTTAGCAGTTAGTGCTTAGACCGTGACTTCTGCTGCTCAGGGCTCTCCTTGCCCTGCCTGCACCAAGATGATGGCTCCCATGCTGCTGCTGGCACTGCAGGCACAGCCCCTTCCTAACCCTGAGAGCATAATGACATACTTTAAATAAACTCACCTAAAAACACACCCCAAAAAAAGCAAACCCCATGCTTTTTGCTAAACTTCAATGTTCTGATAAAACTGTATTGGGAAGTAGTCACACGTCATGTGTTGTCAGGAGACCTCACGTATCAGCAACCATCAGCAAACCGGGAATGCATCACTGGAAATTCCGCTCCAGCTGCCAGTCTAAATCTTAGTAGTGCTCGGATGCAGGTCGTGGAGAATGGCCGAAGAGATTTAAAGCTGCCTCCCATCAATATATTTGTGCTTGTAAATTACAAACTCTACCGGTGTTGGCACATTTAAAATCAATGGGGAACCCAGTTTCTGCTCTGCTTGGGTATTGATTTAACTACATTGACTTAAATTCAAATACAGTAAACCAATAAAGCTCCCTTGCATTGACATAAAAACACAGGTTAAAGGTATTTCTATCAGTGTAGCTTGTCCTAAGAAAAATAATTTTAGCAGGATTAATGCCTGGGTTTCCCTCCGGATACGGTTGGAGAGTCACAAGCAGGCAGGTTAGTTCCTTAAGACATACAAGAGGCAACAGCATCACCGAAAGGATGAAACCTCCAGGAGAGGCTGGAAAACCCAAAGGCAGCACATGCCGCTCTATCCTGCAAAGCTCAGCTCTCCCTGTTTGCATGTGCCTATGTGCACAACGGGGCATGTGATTTCTGCCAGTTTTCTGACAGACTAAACTGAAGCCGCTTGCACCAGCCGTCTGAGGTTAAATCAATCCATCCTGGGACCTGGAGAGGACCGGATTCTGCGCCAGCTTGTAGGGGAAATTTCTTACCGGGTCTGAGGCAAAGAAAATTAATAAGAAAATCAGCAGAGTAGATGCCTAGAAATGGTAGCGATGCACAGCAAGAGGCAGATTGTTTCCTAGCAACACAGGCACTAGGCTGGTTAGTTTTGGTTAGCATTTTCTGACTAATAGCTGCAATTTTTATCTGTACTGCTGCTCACTTGCCTACCTATGCTGAAGGAGAGAGAATAAGCAATAGAGAACGTAGGACAGGATCCATCTGTGCTAGACTACATGTCAGAAGGTGAGATCTCCGTGTGTGACGGACTTGCCAGAGCTCGGAAAAGCGATGGGCTGAAAGCACCTCTTGAGGTGCCCCTTTCTGCCACGTGGGAAGTAGCTCAGACCTCAACCCCGTGCTTCAGGCAGCTAAACCAGGGCACACGAGTTTTGCCTCCACAGTGTTCTGGCGCTTCCCTCCTTCTTTATCTCCATTCCCTAGGACCATGTGCTCCAGAAATACCCCGTGGCCAAGTCTGCTCTCAGTATCATCGTCGAGAGACCCTTGACTTCACTGGTAATAGGGCAGAGACCTTTTATTTATTTATGGATGTTGTCTGTGTTTTTCTTTACACCGTGTCCTCAGAGAATACTGCAGGAGATCAGCTTCTCTGTGTGTCCATGTGCGCCTGTCCACAGATCTTGGCATATTAGGACCTCTGCTCACCTATTGCAAGGTAAATAATTAATGATAGTATGTCTGTTAGTAACCTTTTCTGAAGGGGTTTGAAAAATGCCTTGCACTGCTAGGGTGCTACAAAAGTGATTCTTAACAAAACCCCCCAAGCATCCCGTTAGACAGTATCTAGGATCAATATTGGCTTGATACCAGTGTTAACTAAAGGTCTGAGCTGAGGTTTCTGCACATAAACATTGGGGCCGGCTCCTTAATGAGGCCCACAGCTCTGCTTTCTCCATATAGATCCTGCTGACTTCTCCCCAGCCTGTCAGTACTTCCAGAGCTCAGCCTCTCTCATCCTCCTGGAGAGCTCCCTATATTTTAAGTCCAGTTTCCTTTCTGCAAGAGGAAAGAATGTGAGAGATGCTTTAGAGAGCACGTAAGTATTCACATTGTCCTTAACTCCTCTGTGCTGCTGGAGAGGAAAAAATCACGCAGTTCAGGCAAATGCTGCAGAACAACTGCTGTAATACAGGGGTGGTGGAGTCAGGCAGGGCAGCTACTGCACCCCAAATGACATGGGCTTGCATTCCCATGCCCTCCAGGGATCTGTCTGCAGCTCCAAGTATTTAAAATCAATGACCAGGACTTAGTCAGGTCATGACACCTCTAGAGGTGATGGCACCACCAGCTCCTCTGTCTCACTTCTTTCCCAATAGTTTGGGATCTCCACAGCCTTCCTCTTCCCCAGAGAAAGGCTGTAGAATAAATCTTACTGGACACCAGAGAAATCACACAGGAGAATGAATCACAAGAAGCGTCCAGCCATGAGAAAAGCGTATGCCAACCCTTGTACTTGACTAGGACAAAAGCAGCAGATCTATAAGACATGAAGCCACAGGAAATGAGGCTTCATTCACTCCAGGGGACTGGCTGTTTATGTCCTACATTCAGTTTTTATCTGCTATGAAACACTGTCTGGTTAAGAGGAAAGCAAGCAGTACAAAGAAAGCAAGGCCTGATTAACTGAAGAGGGAGAAGAGATTTCATTTATTTGGGTTATTTAAAACTCCCCAGCTTTTGTTAGCAGCTGCTCATCTTGAACAAGCAACCCCTCTCTGAAGGAGCCAGCGCTGCTCCTCCTCCAGTGCAGAGCTGGGAATGTGCCCATCCTCATGCGTGAGTCATCCGGACAGGCCTCCAACAAAGACTGCTCTGGCTACCAGGAAAGCCTAAGCTCCAAACTCTTTACTTTTCCTGGCCTGAGCTATAAGCAGATGAGAAGAGGGAGGGAGGGAGTACAGAACTATTTATTTCCCTTTCTGCTTAGGTTTCAAAAGGCTAAAGCACAGAAAGACTTTGTGGGCACGGACCCAGAGGGATAAACAAATGCAACTAGACAGTGAGACCCTAAAGCTCAGTAATTTGCTTTAAAACCTCAAGCTACCTTATCTGAGCTCAATAAGATGAATATCTGCCCTCTAACTTTTCACAGGTCTTTGGCAGGGGCACGTGGGCAACCAATGTGCAGACGACTTCAGCAACAATTTTTGTGGGTATGTTACTGGTGGCTCCACAGTAACAAAACTGAAAAAACAAACGGGACAAAGGAGAGTGGATGCTGCAAATTGGGGAATGGTTTTGCACCCCTGGAAGCCTGTGAAGGCAGAGGGCACCCAAAACTCTGGGCTGCTGATTGCCACAAGCTGCTTGCCAAGATCATGGGACTCCCTCTTGCATGACACGTGGCAAAGTGAGGGGCAGAGTGGTGCCAGATTTGCTCATGAAAAATGTTGATAATGTGCAAATAATGGATTTTCAAGGTGATACTGAATGATGTTGCTACAATTTGGCAACATTTTGTTTCATTTTGTACCTACAAAAATTCCTGAAGGCAAGCCTTGGATTGTGTCAGCCTGTCACATCAGTAAACATAACGAATGTACAATTAAATGAATTAATGAGTAAGGTGATACACCAGTGGAGCACTCCTCTTCATGGTAGAATGCATCCCATTGAAAGCAGTGGGGTTTTCCCACCAGCTTTTACAGTGCAGAGACGGCAAACAGGCCACCTCTGGTTCTACATCAAGGATTAGAGTCTCGCACCTCCACCCATCTAATTTGTCCCACCATCACCCACGGTGGGTAAGGACTCTTCAGCACAGAGGGAGGAGGCCGATCCACTGAAACCTCTGCACATCTTCTGGCTGGACTGATTCACTGTTTCTCTGCACTCCAGGGAATTCCTGTTGGTTTGGCTCATTTCCTCACTTTTCACTTTTCTTATGACTCTAAGTTCTTCAAGCTGATCTTGTCTTTTTGCTGTGTGGTTGAACAGAGGAATAACCTCTGCACATGAGAACAGGCCAGGAAAATCCTCAAATGGGAAAATCCAGAGCTGAAAATCCAGCGTATGCCTTTCTTCAAAGGGTAGGGCCCCAGGAAAGATTAGTGCTGAAGACGTGTCTGCTGAAGCTGGCCTAAAACTGCTTCTCGCTAGAGTGGGACTTGCCCCTCGTGAGCTACCAGAAAGCCATGCCTTCTGCAGCAGCTCTTCTGTGAAGAGCTCAGGGGTTCCCCTCCTGCTTCCAAAGAAAGAAGGAGTCCCTGCAGCACAACTGATTAACGGCAGAGCGTGGAGAGAGTGTACAACAAAAACTACCCGACTGCATGAAGATCCTGTAGTAGGATCAGTTAATATAATGCGTCCCAACTGCCTGGACCTCAGGACTGACCTGAACGAGAAGTCTTTCAGTCTCCATAAACACGGACGGTGTTCCACAGACATGTCAGCTATTCTTTTAGAGGCTGCTGTCTGGAGCCAGGTCATTAAAACCAGAACATCCCACAGCAAAAAATACTGGATGTCTGAAATACCTCTGAAGCCCTGAAGTTGTCACAAAGCGAGGCCAGCGCAGCTATCTGTCCATCAGCAGCGCAGCCTCCCTCCTCCGCACCCCTGGCCTTCCCCAGTTTCATTCTGGAAAGGTGGAAGGGGATTTCAGGGTATCTATTCAGTCATCAGCTGATGAGCTGCCAGCAACGATGTTAATTTTCCCCTGTTGTAACAGGCCGTTTAGGGCCCCATCAGTGACCAGGGAAGCTGCTGGAAAGACTCCACTGAATTCAACGGCTCTCCAACAACGTATAGCTATATACGCCAAAAATTAAACACAGATCCTCCAAATTTGCTTCACACAAGCCGCAGGACTGTCCTCTGTTACTCATAATTATCATTATTATTGTCATTACTGGATTTGAATTAATGCCCGTGAGTGCAGATGGACAGCGAATTTTACTGAACACAAATTCTGCCATTTAACTAGGACTCTGTCAGAACTTAAAACAAAGAAGAATGGTTCCAGATGCTGTTCTTTTCCTTTTGCATCCCCACAGCTGTTGACCAGCTATGGTGTCCACTGCAAAATCTGAATTTCTTTTAAGTGAATTGTAAAAGCTGTCCAAAAATTCTTTACATACTGCAACAAGAAAACAAAAACCTTAAGCTGAACGGCAGAAACTTGTGAAGCTGCCAAAGGAATGTTAACAAGTTAGCTAAAGACAGGGATCATTAACACTTAAAAAAAAAAAAAAAATCACTGCTCTCTAGTTTAAAAAATAAACTTTAATTTCATCTTTTAGCTTTACAGATAAAAACGGGTTTGTGGGAAAGGAAATTGTTCTGTTAGCTCTGCATGTATCCCATTAACACTTCTGTAATAAAAGGAGCTCCGAAACTATCACCACTTTGATCTCAGTTCAATAAAGCTAATCTTAGCATTGCTTTTAACATGGACATTTAATTGTGTGTAATCACCTCCTGCAAAAATCAATTCCATTGACATGATACTGACCAGGACTGGGCAGCAGAGATAAGGAAGAGCTATGTTCTAGCTACTCTATCCTATTGCAGTCACTTCTAAGCAGGCAACTAATTAATGAGGTTATCCTCGTAACACCCTTGGGAAGAAGGGAAAAGGCTACTTCTGGTTGGTTTGCGATTCTTTTTTTTTCAGATGAAGAACTTAGGAAACAGTAAAATTAAATTACTTCCTCAAGGTCACATAGTAAATCTCTGACAGCGTGCAGAATGGACTTCTTGTTTCGAGCTGGTAGCCTCACGCACAGATCAGTTCTGTGCCTGAAATGAAGCCATCTGTGCCTGACACTGACCATCACCTACTCTGGTCATTGGCTCTTCTCAAAGAGCTGGTTTAAACACTGCTCAGTTTTGTATTGAACTTGCCCTCCAGAGTATAAACTTCAGGCTAGTGCTCAATGGCCACAAGGTTCTCTACCCAGAGCACAAAAGTGAATTTCAGGCATATTTTACCACAGAGCTTGCTTGGAAAGCTCTGAGATTGCCTCACGGCACTCTTTGTAATTCACATCGTAACTTCGATCTGCGTTATTAACCATAACATTTCATATTTAGAGAGCGTCTTCCAGCCAAGGATCTCAATACACTTCCTATCTATTATTAAAACCCTTCAACATTCCTGCAAAGTGA
This sequence comes from Baryphthengus martii, assembly GCA_013396935.1. NCBI lineage: Eukaryota > Metazoa > Chordata > Aves > Coraciiformes > Momotidae > Baryphthengus > Baryphthengus martii. The sequence goes on from VWZK01002264.1 coordinate 76,643, forward strand.
ATCTGACATTATTTAGAAGATGGAAAAAAATGAGATATGGAGAGGAAAAAGGCCAAAAGTTTAAAGAGAAGTTATCTGAAGAGTTTTCTATTATTTTCCAAGGGGCAAAATAAAAATAATAATTTGTATGCATGTTTAAAAGTTCTCAGATTTGACAAGAGCAATGAAGCTGTTTAGCCTACTCTGATCATCATAGATGGGCCTGGAGATGATAGTGCCTGGTACAGTCTACAGCAATTCTCAAAACAGCAGTGATAATATTACGTATTTCTTGTTTTGTTAACATAGACTGTACGTGCAATTACCTGTGGCACATGCTTAATCGAAAGAAAATGACACTGCTCTGATTTCCATAACAGCCCACAAAGCCTTGCCAAAGGTGATGGGCTAGATCTCGGTTCTAGGTATGACAAAAGTTTGCTGTGTTTAATGATCCTTCCGTGCCTCTTTACTCCTGTCAAGAATAATCTGCAATTGGCTGAATGGCAGCAGAGAACTGCACCAGCGTGACCTGGAAGAGGGTCTTATCTTCAGGACAATGTTGCTTTCGGACAAACTGGCTCAGCTGGAGTCATTGGCTGATTCCCTTCAGCGCGGATCAGCAGCTCATCCACTGCACACCGATCAATGCCCCAGGCACAAGTTGCATTGGGTTGTAAGAAAATCAGATTTTTCCTACTTTGTGACTCAAGTCTGCGATGTGGAGTGCAACAAAGGATGGTTTATTTCGCAGGTGCTCAAAGGTTTTTCAAGAAAAGAGAGGGAGAAAACTAACATTCCTGGCTTAGAAGCAAAACCAAATAGATGTTTAATACGATTTATGTCGTCTAAACCACAAAAATATCTTGGGATGTTCTCTAATAAGCACTCTGGTGTAAGTAAAAAAAAAAAAATAAATCTGGCTACAACTTTACCCCAAGTCTACTGAGCTGCCAAACAGAGTAAGCGTTGCAGGCGAGTTGTAGCATTGCAATTACACGCTGCATTCATGCCACCTACAGGCACTCACACCGGCTTTTCAACAGGTTTGCCCACCAAGCTTTCTAGGTACTTCATCCTTTCTGGACTCCTGCGAGAAGACTCCATAGAGCTCAGCCCTGACCCTCGACCCATAAAAACATTCTGTTCAGCTTATTAAAAATTAACACAAGTGTTTAATTGATCTGATTCACTAACTGAACTTGCCTCTTCCCTATACTAGAATGATAGGATCACAGAATGGTTTGGGTTGGAAGGGACCTTAAGAAGCATTTAGTTCCAACTCCCTTGCCACAGGCAGGGACACCTCCCACTAGACCAGGTTGCTCAAAGCCCCATCCAGCCTGACCTTGAACAATTCCAGGGAGGGGGCAGCCACAACTTCTCTGGACAGTCCGTTCCAGTGCCTCACTACACTCATAGTAAAGAATTTCTTCCTAATATGAAATCTAAATCTACTATTTTTTATTTTAAATCTGTTACCCCTCCTCCTATCACTACACTCCCTAATAAAAAGCGCTCCCCAGCTTTCCTGTAGGCCCCCTTGAAGTACTGAAAGGCCACAACAAGGTCTGCCCAGAGCCTTCTCTTCTCCAGGCTGAACAATGCCAACTCTCTCAGTCTGTTCTCACAGGGGAGATGTCCCAGCCTTTGTCACCCTCCTCTGGACCTGCTTGAGCAGATCCACGTCTTTCCTGTGCTCTTAAAAGTGTTAGTGTGTAACAGATCTTAAAATCTTATCATAAGATCATAGGATGCATTGGGTTGAAAGGGGCCTTTAAAAGCCATCCAGTCCAACTCCCCTGCACTGAGCAGGGACATCTACAACTCCGTCAGGTTCCTCAGAGCATCGTCCAACTTCGCCTGGAATGTTTCCAGGCACGGGGCTTCTACCATCTCTGTGAGCAACCTGTTCCAGTGTCTCACCATCCTCAGTGTACAAAATGTCTTCCTTCTCTCTAGTTTAAATCTCCCCTCTTTTAGTTTAAAGCCATCACCCCTTCTCCTCTCACAACAGGCCCTGATGAAAAGATTCACTTAGGTACTATCCCTATGAAGCAATGAGGATGCTTAACTTTATCAAGTGCCCTCTGTAATGGGTGGCAAGTGTCACAGCAAACCCAGAAATAGTCTACAGCCTCCACCAAAACCCAGTAACTTTGGAGGTGATGCACAGACAGACCTCCCAGCAGCCTGTATTGCTGTATTGCCCAAAATAAGCAATGCAATTATTTGGAGGGGTTTAAGCAATGAATTTGAGGAGCCTCTTTTTATGAAAAAAAAATAAATAAATTACCTTGTGAATGCTTTTATGAAGGTAAGTGATGGAGATGAAAGTTTTCAGTAGGACGCCAGCATCTCCAGTAGGACTGTACAGTCTCAGGCTGTCTTGGGGAAAAGGCTGTTTTCAAAGCCAGGGAGGAGGTGCCACCTGGAGGACCACTGTCCTGATCCCTCTGCAGCCAGGCTCTCCCGCAGCTCTCCTGAGAATCGACTCTGCTGTCTGTTCACATCCCCAGGCTGGAGATGATCACAGGCCATGATCTTGCAGCTGCCATCTCTAGTCTCCGTGGAGCTTAATTTCCTGAGAATTAAGTCAGAACACGCACAAGATAATTAAAAGAAGTTCTCTCATCCTTCTTTGCTCACCCCAAGGGATATTTTAGAGTATATACTATTTACCAGCTGCAAAATGGTCTGTTGTTCAACAGAGACATTCGCTTCCACTTTAAATAACTCAGCAGCTGTTACTGCCTTTTCGCCGTCATCTCCGTGATTTTCCTTCAGTCCGCCTGCTGTGGTCAGTGCCAGGGGGGATCTATTTTTGCATTCAAGCCTCTCAGGCTGCCTGTGAGCTCTCGGTGCAGAAGAGGCTTGGGTGAGCTCACCCAGTACTGCTGGTCTGATGGTGGCTGGTCTGGTTTTCGGATGGCTGAGAGGTGTGCCACACACTGGGAGAGGTTTGGAGGTTTGTGCCACTGGGTTGTTATCAGCAGCGTACCTGGCTAAATTGGAGGTGAGTATGTTGCAGGGGGAACATGGTGGACTTTTTTTTTGGTGGAGATGTGCAGGGCTCCAGTCAGGCTGGGGCTGGATTGCTCTCCTCCTTTTGACCCAGAGGGATAGCTCTCCCGGAGGTATAAAAGGTTAAATTCTTTGCATCCTGAAACCAGGCTGCTGCTTGGACAAGTGTTTGGCTCCTCAAGTCCACCTTTAATGAACAACAAGTCTACTAGGGCTTTCACTTACTTACACAACTGTTATAGCAAGCAGGGCAGCCTCTGCCCCTTTGATTCAGAAGTGAGTTGTCCGCCCCATCTCTCAGCTCACCCAAGCTCTGTGCAACCTCTGAGCTCCCCGTTAGCTAAGGACACCACCTGGTAAGGTAGGAAGGGCACAGACAGAGGGACAGACAGACAGGGCTTTTCTCTCCTCAACGAGCCCTACTGGACACCACAAACCGCTGCCAAGGCACCTCCTGCTTCTTTCCACCCAGGTTTGTTTACACCTGGAGGGAACGTTAACTGCTTTAGTTGAGAGAAGCAGAACTTCTGTGCATCCATCCCGATGTATCAATGCCGTAACAACAACTGGAAAAAAAACACGGATGTGCTTAGCTGCTTAGGAAATGTTCGCAGTGCAGCCACAAGCACTTTTTGATGCAGAGATTACACACACTGGTCTATTGTTGTAAGAGACGCAGTTGATATTAGGGTTTGGAGGAAAGCACATGAAACTATTCTTGGATGTTTTTCGTATTAGGGCTGTCCTCTTTACTCTTCTGTCTTCAGTGTCTCTTCCCAGACTCCCTCCACAGCATCACTTCCGTCATCGCTTTATTTTGCAATACCTTTCTCCAGCCCCCACAGGTCTCTCCTGCTCACCTCTACTCTTCTCTTTCCATTCCTCTGTTTACAAGAGGCAGAAAGGAGCTACAATTTGGACACACTTCAAAGGTATTGTTTTCAGTTGTACAAGTTTTGCCTTTATCAACACTGTGATCATCTCCCAAGCACAAACTGCTGGTAATCTGAGCTCCAGCCGTTGTTCAGACTTCAGCAAGCTCAGTTACTGAGAGGAAGATTGTCCCATGACTTAGGAAGTCCAGGATCAGTTTTGAGAAAAAAAAAATCCCTTTGCAGCTCCAGGTAAGTCCTTTCACCTCCATGTGGCCTTGATTCATTTCTTAAATCTTCAGCATATCACATAAAAAGCAGGATAAGGACAATTTTTACTTCAGAACAATGCAGTGAGATCGTACTGCAGGGCATTTAAACTCTATGGAAAGAAGAGGCAAATAAGCACCCAAACCCACAGAAGTGCTGTCATGTGACAGCACTTGAGAGGACCTGAAGTCACAAATAGGTGACCTGCTCCCCATTGAGGTACATGGAGAATCATCAAATCACAGAATGGTTTGGGTTGGAAGGAACCTTTAAAGATCATTTAGTTCCGCCTCCTCCCGTCATGGTAGAGACACCTCCCACTAGACCACGTTGCTCAAAGTGCCATCCAACCTGGGCTTGGACACTTTCAGTGATGGAACATCCACAACTTCCCTGGGCAACCTGTTCCAGTGTCTCACCACACTCAGAATGAAGAATTTCCTTCTTATTTCAAATCTAAATCCATGCTCTTCCAGTTTCAAGCCATTACTCCTCATCCTGTCACTACAGGCATTTGTAAAAAGTCCGCCCCCAGCCTTCTTGGATACTGCAAGGCCACAATGTCTCCCCAGCACCTTCCCTTCTCCAGGCTGAACAACCTCAAGTCCCTCAGCCTTTCCTCATAGGAGAGATGTTTCTGATCTCTAATCATCTTCGTGGCCCTCCTCTGGACCCGCTGCAACAGATCCGTGTCCTTCTCGTCTTGGGGGCTCCAGAGATGCACCCGTAGCAGGGCCGTACAAAATGTGAGGAGCCTTCGGCACGCTAATGGCTCTGTCCAGGAAAAACTGAGTTGTGTGTGGATGACGTTAAACTCCCCCAGGACTGATTAGAAACAATTTTATTTATTCCCCGCTCTGTGGTAATGCCAAGAAATGGATTTCTCCAGTTGAAGTGCAACGTTTGCTGTCAGACTGGGTAAGCACAACATGTACCCCACTGCTTCGCTGCTTGCGCTGAAACCACTTTCGCCCAATTTAATCTCTATTTTCTGAGCGGTTGGGTCTCCCAGGGTTAGCTCAGTCGGNGGCTCGGCGCGGCTCGGCTCCCCGGTGATGGTTTTGTCCGCAGGATGGCCGCGCCGACGTGGTCGCCAACGATGCCGGGGACAGGGTCACTCCTGCGGTCGTCGCTTTCTCGGAGAGCGAGGAGGTGAGGTCTTCCCTTCCCCGGTGTGTGGGGGGATTTGGAGAGGAGGGGAGCTCTGCCTGCTGCTCACTACTTTCTTTCTTTGTCTTTCGCTCAGGTTGTTGGCTTAGCTGCAAAGCAAAGTCGAATAAGAAATATTTCCAACACTGTAGTAAAAGTAAAGCAGATCCTGGGGCGAAGGTAAGAGAGAAGGTGGGAAAGGGAAGGTGAGAAGCTTCGTTTTCACTGTTAAAGCTGGTCAGTGAAACCTAGTCTCAGCCCTGATATCAAAGGTGTTTTAGCCTCGTGTGCTAGTAGTTAAGCTGACATTGACAGGAGGGTATTTCAGATCTTAAAATTTCATTACACGATCAGCTTCTTATTCTACATTTACTTCCCCAAGTAAAGAGATGTGTAGTGTCTTATGGATGAATTTGGCTGTGAAAATGAAATAGTGAGATTCAGTAACAAGTTACATATATGCTTTTGCTAGGTACTTAATTTCATAACTAAACCATCTTCTTGTTACCTGGATGTTTTCCTGTGGCTAAATTCCATTATTGCTTTATTTGCATGAAGCTTTGTACGGCTTTTGTCACAGTTGTGAAAGGCAGTGAGGTAAAGCCAGGTGTGTTTTTATTTTGCAGTTAGTGGAGCTGTGACGGTTTGTGCTGCAGTTCCCACGATACCAGAACTAAACTTGTTCATTTAGGTCTCGTGTTCTGCCAGAACTTTTCAGTGATAGCCCAGCTGTGTTACAGCCCTTTCATTGGGAGGAGCTGACAAGAGGATGTCCGTTCTTAGGTAGTTCTCGGCACCTCTTGGTTGCTGAACTTGACATATTTAGGAGAGGATTAAGGACAGTGAGCTTATTCCTGCCACTTTATTTCAACCAATGCAACAAAAGTACCACTGATAATTTTAATCGTGATTACTTAGGATAACAAGTTAAAACAATGTGTTGGGATTTTGTTTTCCCTTTTCACAAACTAGTAGGTATTTTTTGAATTGTTGGTTTGGGGAAAGGAGATTGAAAGATACCAGCAGTCAGAACTGCTGGCTTTTCTTCTGTGTAATTGTATCTGTAGAGTGGAAACAAGAATTTTGGCTGAAGCAGAGCTTGACGTGCCGTAGACATTATAAGGAATATCAGCAAGATGAATTTGTGAGATTACCATTGAGCATATGTTTTATTTTGTTATTTTGAATTTCTCTGGACAGCTCTGGTGACCCACAGGCAGAGAAATATATTGCAGAAAGCAAATGCTCAGTGAGTATGATCTATCTTTTCTTGTTGTTATTGTTCTCAGAATAACTTGTGTCTCTTATACTTTTCTTTGTGCCGTTTTGTGCCTCACCATGTTTCTGTTCTGTAGTGGTCAGCTCTCATGGGGTGAGGTCCCTTTGCTGCCACATGGAATGTTTCTTCTCTTACAAAGTAGAGAACGTAACCATATTCTGAGATCTGTCGTTATAACGTAGTCCAGCAGAAAGATTATACACAGCTCTTGGCCATTCTCAAAGGGATGTTTCCTACTAGATTTGAGTGATAGCTCCATGTTAGTAGTGCTGGTAGAAGATGCTCGAGTTACAACATCTTGTGATAAAAAATGTTGAACCACTTGATTTAATCTCAGTATTTAATTTTGATGATACTCTAGCAAAATAAGAGAAAAAAATTATCCTGGAAAATACATTCCTACAGTAGGAATGAGTTTTTCTCTTTTTCTTTTTTTGACTTTTGGTATTGTCATGCTTACAGAAACAGTTGTTTTTTTCTTATAGAATGTGAGCAGGCAAGTACTTTTGTTCTAAGCGTTGCTTTTGTACTAAGTAAAACTTAATAGAAAAAGGAAATCTGGAGTCGTTAAGTCCCTGTGGATGTCACCATCGCAACTGCTGGATAACACAAGGTTTTTTGTGATCTTTGATAGGCATCTTGAAAGCATTGGTTCTCTTGGAGCAGAGTAACTAACATCGACAGTATTTACACAGTCCAGTGCTTTTTACTTNTTCTCGTCTTGGGGGCTCCAGAGATGCACCCGTAGCAGGGCCGTACAAAATGTGAGGAGCCTTCGGCACGCTAATGGCTCTGTCCAGGAAAAACTGAGTTGTGTGTGGATGACGTTAAACTCCCCCAGGACTGATTAGAAACAATTTTATTTATTCCCCGCCCTGTGGTAATGCCAAGAAATGGATTTCTCCAGTTGAAGTGCAACGTTTGCTGTCAGACTGGGTAAGCACAACATGTACCCCACTGCTTCGCTGCTTGCGCTGAAACCACTTTCGCCCAATTTAATCTCTATTTTCTGAGCGGTTGGGTCTCCCAGGGTTAGCTCAGTCGGAGCCAGAGCAGAGATCCGCGCAGAGATCCGCGCAGAGATCCGCGCAGAGATCCGCGCAGAGACGCGCTCACCGACCCCTCCTGACCCCGCCCTCAGCGGCCCTTCCCGCCGCACCGCCCGCACGAAACCTGCCCCGTTGCCATACGCGATGACGCCCCGCTCTCAATTTTTCTTATTGGCTGCTCCGGACGGTGACGGCTCTTCCAAGCGCGCCTACTTCGTGATTGGTTGGCAAGAGAATGAGCGTGCGCAGTGCGGGCTTTGGTTGGCGGCCGGGGAGAAGAGGGGAGCGGGATTGGTTGGTTGAAGCGTGGGGCGCGCGCGGTGGATTGTGGAGCGGGAGGGGCCGATGGCGGCCATCGGTGTCCACCTGGGCGCCACCTGTGCCTGCGCCGCCGTCTACAAGGTGAGGCCGAGGGGCCGCTATCCTGGCCGGCCGCGGCATCTCGGGGGTCCTTTGCCGGGAGGAGGGGGCGCGGGGTGTCCCGGGGGCGGCTCGGCGCGGCTC
>VWZK01002264.1:84828-97883 GCA_013396935.1 Baryphthengus martii
CAGCTGTGTTACAGCCCTTTCATTGGGAGGAGCTGACAAGAGGATGTCCGTTCTGAGGTAGTTCTCGGCACCTCTTGGTTGCTGAACTTGACATATTTAGGAGAGGATTAAGGACAGTGAGCTTATTCCTGCCACTTTATTTCAACCAATGCAACAAAAGTACCACTGATAATTTTAATCGTGATTACTTAGGATAACAAGTTAAAACAATGTGTTGGGATTTTGTTTTCCCTTTTCACAAACTAGTAGGTATTTTTTGAATTGTTGGTTTGGGGAAAGGAGATTGAAAGATACCAGCAGTCAGAACTGCTGGCTTTTCTTCTGTGTAATTGTATCTGTAGAGTGGAAACAAGAATTTTGGCTGAAGCAGAGCTTGACGTGCCGTAGACATTATAAGGAATATCAGCAAGATGAATTTGTGAGATTACCATTGAGCATATGTTTTATTTTGTTATTTTGAATTTCTCTGGACAGCTCTGGTGACCCACAGGCAGAGAAATATATTGCAGAAAGCAAATGCTCAGTGAGTATGATCTATCTTTTTTTGTTGTTGTTGTTCTCAGAATAACTTGTGTCTCTTATACTTTTCTTTGTGCCTTTTTGTGCCTCACCATGTTTCTGTTCTGTAGTGATCAGCTCTCATGAGGTGAGGTCCCTTTGCTGCCACATGGAATGTTTCTTCTCTTACAAAGTAGAGAACGTAACCATATTCTGAGATCTGTCGTTATAACGTAGTCCAGCAGAAAGATTATACACAGCTCTTGGCCATTCTCAAAGGGATGTTTCCTACTAGATTTGAGTGATAGCTCCATGTTAGTAGTGCTGGTAGAAGATGCTCAAGTTACAACATCTTGTGATAAAAATGTTGAACCACTTGATTTAATCTCAGTGTTTAATTTTGATGATACTCTAGCAAAATAAGAGAAAAATTATCCTGGAAAATACATTCCTACAGTAGGAATGAGTTTTTCTCTTTTTCTTTTTTTGACTTTTGGTATTGTCATGCTTACAGAAACAGTTGTTTTTTTCTTATAGAATGTGAGCAGGCAAGTACTTTTGTTCTAAGCGTTGCTTTTGTACTAAGTAAAACTTAATAGAAAAAGGAAATCTGGAGTCGTTAAGTCCCTGTGGATGTCACCATCGCAACTGCTGGATAACACAAGGTTTTTTGTGATCTTTGATAGGCATCTTGAAAGCATTGGTTCTCTTGTTAGTTACTCTGCTCCATCGAAAGTATTTACACAGTCCAGTGCTTTTTACTTTGAACAGAAACTAAATTAAACATTACTTTTTGTTAATCACCCATTTGGGTATCTAACAAAGATATGTTGGTTTTGCTTACAGATAATTGAGAAGAATGGGAAACTTCAGTATGAAATAGATAATAAACTTATTAACCCAGAAGAGGTGGCAAAACTGATTTTCAGTAAAATGAAAGGTATGTAACTAAAATCATAACACGTTTCAAGTTTTTAAAGTTATCCTTGTGTTTTTAAGGTATGGTATGTTGGTTTTTTTTCTTTTAATCAACATGTTTTGTCTGTCTTTACGAACAGAAACTGCTCAGTCTGCGTTGGGTTCAGACGTAAATGACGTTGTTATCACTGTACCGTTTGATTTTGGAGAAAATCAGAAAAATGCCCTTGGGTAAGTGAATTAAACCTTTTCTGTTCTTGAACGTACCTAAAGCAGACTGGCTGGCAGATCAGCAGCGGGAATTCTCCTGCTCGCTTCAGCTTGTGGCTAGTGGTCAAGACATTGGGATGTTATTTGATTTGGGAAAATGTGAGAACGGGAGATTAAACACTGACTTTAGAAACTTTTCATTGAATTCACTGTTGTAGCCAAAATGAAATTCGGAGTCACTTAAAGTGAGAGGTTGTTTTGATATCGTCAAGGATAGAATGTCATCTCAGATGTGGATCTTCAGTGTCCCTTCTGAAATGCAAATAGTTCCTCAGCCCTCCTCCATAATTTCCCATCTCTTCATACAATAATGCTCCCCAAACCAAGCTGTTACGTGACTTTATGGAGGACTCTTGTCAGAGAGCAGATATGGAATACACACCTGTTTTCTTCTTGGAAAGCCTGTTTGGAAAAAAGTTCCATATGAAAACATAAGTAGACTTAAAGCTGTGAGTAATTGGCAGCATCCGTTTCTGCTTTCGGTTTTCTGATACGTAGAAGCCCTTTTGTTTAACTGTCATGAAATACTTAAAGCCCACTGAAAGTTGTTCATAAAACATTAGCCAGGTGAGTAGTTGCAGTGTGTGTAATAAAACATTCTATTGCTTTGGTATGCAGGCTGCAAAATAACTTCAAAGCGGAGGAAACAATTTTGCAGGGCAGTCCCAAGGTTACTGAAGTTTCAAGAAAGCACATAAAGAAAATGTTAGACGTGAGAACTTAATTTGAAAAGCAATTTTCCCAGTGTGATATTTGGTGACGTAATGTTCCAAGTACTTTTAATGTCACACCTGAAGATAAGTTACCAAGTTTGATTGAGGGTGGGGTTTTTCATCTTGCAGTTGAGGGGAGGTTTGGTTTTTTTTCTGAGGTATGTAGACTGATACATCAGTGTTTGCTTTGACAGCGAGCACACAGCAGATCCAATGAGCACACAGCACATACCTGAAGAATACAGTAGCAACTCAGCTTCTTGATACCTTTCTCTTCCAGTCGCTCTGGTTTGTTAGTCCCATGCTGTAACCAAGTTCTGAGTTGGTGGCATGTGTCGTTCAGATGAAATCTTACTAGTGTGTGCGACTATAGTGAAATCAGGAATGTAAAACGCTGTCGCTCCTTATCACAGGGAAGCAGCTGCAGCTGCTGGATTTAATGTTATGAGATTAATTCATGAACCATCTGCTGCTCTCCTGGCTTATGGAATTGGCCAAGATTCACCCACTGGGAAGAGGTAACATCCTAATGTTTTACTTCTTAAATGTAAGCTGCTGTACACTAAATCCTGAGAAATCTTAAATGAAGGAATGCTGTCGCCTTAGCAGTCAATACAAAATCAATGATTTGGGGCTTGTTTTTCTTTCGATCAAGCCAGTAACAATTTATAAGTTGTAAATCCATAATGGTTTATACTTCCTTTCTTCTGGTTCTTATTTTTTTTTTTTCAGGATTATCTTTAAAGATCTGTATCCCGATTCTGTCTTGTTCTTTAATAAACTGATTTGCTTTAGGAAAAATGCGTCCCTTCTTGAAGAGGTTTAGGAATAACCATTTTAAATGTGGGAAATGGGGTCATTTTACATGTAGTAGAACTAAAGCCAGATTCCTGGGTTAAGTAGGTGCATTGGGTTTCTTTTATGAATAGTCAGACAATTCACAAGATTTCTGAAATAGCAGACTGTTTTCAATGCAGACAGGTGTAGTTTTTTTCTTTTTGGTTGGTATTTTTTACTATTCTCATATAATTCTTGCCTATAATCTTGAATGTGATGTACAGTTCTCAGTTGTGTAGTAGGAAAAGTGTTGGCTGCTCTCCCCATATGAAATGAACTAATTTTGTTCTTTGGGGGACATTGTCAAGCAATCAACGGTACTAAGATGTGTTAAATACAAACATCCCAAATCAAAATCTCTTTACAAAACTGATTAAAACCTGCAGTAAATTATATGGTGGTCCTCTTTTTGTGTGTCAAGATTAATATAATTTTAGATGGCTTATTAATGCTGCTTTCTTTTTTGTTGTTGATTTTTTTTACATGACAGTAATGTTTTGGTTTATAAACTTGGTGGAACATCGCTTTCTATTACACTCATAGAAGTAAACAGTGGCATATATCGTGTGCTTGCTACAAACACAGATGATAGCATTGGTGGAGTTTGCTTCACAGAAGCTCTAGCACAACACTTAGCTTCTGAATTTCAGAGGTAGGTTTTGAATTCCAAGCATGTTGCTGTTGGGACAAGAACTTTATCTGGTGTTCACTTTCAAAAAAAAAAAAAATTCATGCTAGTTTGTCACATGTAACAGACTGTCTGCATGTGAAATGGCTTAGATAAAGTTATTGAAGGGACAGCCAGCTATCGAGGGCCAAGGAGGAAGGCTGAGAAATATTTGGGTTAGGGTAGGGGTTGGTCGAAATCAGTGTTGAGCTCTAAGGGCTCAGCTATGAACTGCTGAGTTTCATGTGATGTATGTGACTCCAAGCTGCTTACCTCCTTTCACTCACAAGCTTTTGGGGTGGCAGGGAATTGACTTGTGTGAGTTTTTTGTTTAATTTTCTGGTTGCCGTGGACTGTGGAGGGGCTTGGGTCATCAAACTGAGGTCTGTGTAGCATGTCATCCAGTGAGGACCAGAACTGAACAGCAGCATTACCATTAGCTCTGGTGATCTTGAGGTGATCAGCTGCATGCTGTCGCAGCAGGAGGCTTCTTGGATTCAACATGATTATGTTAACGTGTCTGATGTTCAGTGTTCTATTTCTTCTCAGTCTGTTAAAATTTGTTACCTTGTGGGTCTTCTCTTGCTGTTCCTTGCAATCCCTTACAGGATTTGTTCACGCTCAGAAACTTTTCCGAAAGACTTAAATCTGTATGATAAACACCAGTGCCCAAGTTCATGGTGCCTCTACAGTGTTCTTTAGTTGAAATTGAAACAGAAATTATTCTCTGTGAGCTTTCAGTAGTGGCATTGTGTATAATACTAAAATGTTGATAGAAACAAGTTCAGTAGCTTTAAGCTGTTTTTCCTTTCAGAAAGTTCAGCATTATCACTCAAACATCTGCCTTTCTAAAACTGTTATCTCTTCTTGTCTTTTTCTTTACTTTTTTCACTGCAGGTCTTGTAAACATGATATTAGAGGAAATCCCAGAGCCATGATGAAGTTAATGAACAGCGCTGATATTGCAAAGCACTCTTTATCGACCCTGGGAAGTGCAAACTGCTTTGTAGATTCATTGTATGATGGATTGGATTTTGATTGTAACGTGTCCAGGTAAAGCCAATCTTGAAGCTACTGCTTTGACATAAAACTATGCTTGAAGTCTTTCTAGGTGATATTTAGAATGTTCAGTACACTTTGATTTCTTTTTTTTTTTTTGTGGTGGTGGTATTAATTTCAGAAATTTTAGGGAGATAGACCAACCTGCTTTCTTTCATATTGATGGTTCTGTTAAGGTGCCGCCTGTAGTCGTCGCGGTAGTAACACTAACAATGTTGCCCTAATGCTTAGTAAAGCAAGCGCAAAAAGGCACAAGGAGACCCGAGCTTTGGAGTCTGGTTGTGGATGGAAGAGGAGTAGATACTGTGTTACTCAAGGTGGTTTCTCCTCCACCACCCCCGACCTGTTACTGTGTTTCTTCTTGGATTTTGCTTAAGGAAAAGAGCTCCGGAACAACAAGAGTCAGGAAAGCCTTGATGTCTTTTTTTGATGGCTGGAGTAGAAAGATATTTTCTGTCTTTTTGCTGATCCTGCTGTGTCCTACTCCAAGTCTCTTTTCTCTCTTGGGATGATCTCTTATTGAGATGTTCAGCTAATTTTGATTGCTCTTGCTGTCAGCAGCAGCCTTAGCAGAATGAAATAGGGTTTTCAATTCCACAACTGTGCACCCACTGCTGCAGCAATGAGATATTTTAAAACAAGGCACAGTCTGTTTGCTTCTGCATAACTTGATTTGGCTCAGCTTTGGGTAAGGATGCTGGTCCTGTGGACTAGTGTTGCAGAATGTGCCTTCCTGTATTCGTACTGAGTAAAACTTTCTCTTCAGGCTTGATAGAAGTGAGCACAGCTTTGTTTTTCTGTGTCCTTAACCTACTCCCTGTGTGCAAGTCAGGACACAGTTTGATTTGCCTTTTGAAAATTCAAGAGGCACCTTTGCATCTTTGTCTCTTGGTTTTAAAGGCGATGAAGCAGTACCAGGATTTTTGATTGACTTTTTTTTTCTACAAGTCCAAGGCAATAGGACTGTTTGTTTTTCGTCAAGAAAAAATGCTTTTTTTCTCTTGAGTACACTGAAGGAGAATGAATGTGCATTCCATGTGGATATTAATGATGTAAACCATAGCACAGATATTTTCACAACAGAAGGTCACTTGTTAAAGCTTAGTAACTGGGAAATGAGATTTTAAAAAAAAAAAAAATCTCTTAGTACCAGGTGTAGCTAGAGAACCAAAGCGTATTCTAAAAGTGATTTGTCTTCCGTTTCAGGTATTTGTCTCTAATGGAGGAGTTGACATTTCTTGAATTTTTATTTTCATTTCTTTCTTCTAGGGCCAGGTTTGAACTTATATGTTCTTCACTTTTTAGTAAATGTACAGAAGCGATTAAAAATCTCTTGCAGCAGGTTGGATTTACAGCAGATGACATTAATAAGGTAATAAAGCGTACTATAGACAAGTGATTTCTATTCTAACTCCACAAGAAGCATATTTATGAGGCCTGTTTTCCGTGCTGACTGAGATGATTTCCTGATGTATTTAAGCATTCTTGACTCAGATTCAACAAAGTGTGTAGAGTCAAAATCTTTAGAACATCTGTCTGCTTTGATTTTTGATTACTTGAAGTTAAGTAGAAGGCAGAGTCAGAGGCAACAGCTGCATATTGAGTAAGTGGTAGAGGGTTTGTCTCCATTTGGTGTGTTTGTGTAAGTCTCGGTAGAGCTGAGGAGTACCTTCTCTTAGTATATAGACTTTTTCTGCCTTCACTGAGCTTTGGATGGGGTTTGCTGACAGTCCTGAAGAAAGTCTGAGTTTTGACATTTGTCTTATGAGCTGAACAAATTGCTTAGCGTCTGCTTGGTGCCTACGTTCCTCCCTGTGAGCTTGCAAAACTTAGGAACACGTTAGATGGCAAACGATAGTGTGTTACATCCATGGAGCTAAGGACTTGAGTAGCCTGTTGTAACTAGACCTCTTCTGGGCACGAGGTTGGACTAGGTGACCTCTGGAAGTCCCTTCCAACTTGATGTTACTTCATCTACCTGATGCTTACTATAAAAAATGCTTTTATTCAAGACATTTCAAACTTCAAAACTATTTAATTTCAAATATAAAAGTAACAGAAGTCAAGCAAAGGTGGTATCAGTTTTTCTTTAACAGCTGCAGATGATAAAACATCCCAGATCAGTTTGCATTTCTGTGTTGCAGATTGTGCCCTGTCTGTTTTGTCTGTCAGAAGAAAGATTTGAAATCATTAAGGCCTGTTTTCCAGGTAGTTCTTTGTGGTGGATCCGCTCGAATTCCAAAGCTACAGCAGCTGATCAAAGATATTTTCCCAGCTGTGGAACTGCTGAATTCGATTCCTCCAGATGAAGTTATTCCCATTGGTGCAGCCATAGAGGCAGGAATTCTGTTAGGGAAAGAGAATCCTTTGTTAGAAGAAGCAGCGCTGATTGAGTGTTCTGCCAAAGATATTCTTCTTAAGGTAAGGCTACAATTATTTAACTCAGAAATTTTTACTGCTGCATTGAGTGTCCAGCACTGCTTATGCATGACAGGTGTTAGAGAAGCAGTATTGATTTCTTATTAGGTCTACAGATTGGCTATAGATCAGCAGTAAGTGGTAATTTAAGTTTATTGATGAAAAATTGACAGGAAAAACTGATTTTAAGGAGAGATGGATTGTGTCTTTGCTATGTTGTAATAGCTGGACTTTTTAATTTATTTATAGGAATGCCAATACTTTTTTTTTCACTTGCTGTGATGGTAAATGTGGCAGAAAGAATGAAACTTGGGTTACAACAGTGCTCCATGAAAAAAGAAACGCTTCCAGCTCAGTAAAGTACTTAGAGAAAGGCATGAACTTTTTTTTCTTTTTAAAGGGAGTAGACGAGTCAGGGGCTGACCAATTCACAGTGCTGTTTCCGTCAGGGACACCATTACCAGCTCGAAGGCAGCACACCCTCCATGCTCCTGGAAACACTTCTTCTGTGTGCCTTGAACTATACGAGTCACTGGGGAAAAGTCCCATGAGTGAAGAAGGTAAATTTGCACAGGTGAGTACATACACATTCATAGGCACTTTTAATCCCAACCACTTGGAAATCAAGTGAATCTGGGAAAAAAAAAAAAAATTCAAACCTATCCCACTCCTTCTAAAAGTTGTTGTTACAAAATTAGAATGCTTCCAAAAAGATTCATGCCAATCTTTAAGCTTTCTTCTATAAATGACTTCTGAAATATTGAAGCACTCTTTTTTTATTTTTTTTTTTAAAGAGATTTAAGTTTCCCTTTGGAATTTCTAAATGGCTGATGGGGTTTGACATTTACTGTGAGGGCACTACTGTAGTAAGCTCACCTGGGATGAGACATCATAACCAGTCATTCCAGTAGTACACAGATCTCCAGCATTTTAGAAATAAAACTGCTGGAGGTAACGAGGCCTCTAGTGTACATACTGTTGATTACTTCTTGATCTTCCTAGACGGCACAGGATGTCAGTGTTAAATACCATATCTGATTTTTCACAGTGGTGAGATATGATTAAATCCTCACCTGATGTAACGATGCTACTCAGGAGTCAATCCTCAGAGAGAGCACAGCTTATTTTAAATGGTGATGATGTGCTTGCTACCTTGGCTTCAGCTCACTTAAAGCTCCAGGGAGGGCACAAATGGGGTTGAAATGGACAGAACAGTGGAGAAAAATGTTATTCCACCTTGGTCCTGTCCAGAGATCTTTAAGGGGATAGGGAAAGGATGTTACCTAATAATTACAGAACTGATCCTGAGTAAAGGAACACGCTGAGTTCTTCCTGCAGTCGGTGGGAGTTGTAGGTACTCCGGCTGTTTTGGTGATAGACTCCAAAACAAACCCACCAAAAGAGTACTGCAGACAGCTGAAACAGGCATAGGCTTGCACTGCTGGTGAAAGAAGTGCACTAGGGCATAGTCCACCAGCACATGCTTTGGTGTTGAGTTATTACTACAGGATGAAACAGAATGAATTGCACACCTTGGCTAGTGTGTCACTTCTATTAAACTGCTGCGCATAGGATTTAGAGAACTTGGTTATAATTGGACATCTGGTTTGCTTTTTTTCAATAGATTGTACTCCAGGATTTAGACAAAAAGGAGGATGGCCTACATGATATACTAACTGTTCTCACTATGAAAAGGTACCCAAAATATTTATTGTTCTGCTGTTTCACTTGCTGTGTTGCACTTCTGACAAGCAATCTTTTCTCCCATTACAGAATGTTTAATATTCTGTTGAGAAATTTCAGCATTTTGTCACTTACAGAGCGGTGTCCTAGCAAATTCTGTAGGAATTTCATGTGTCTTTCATACAGTACCTTCTATGCGTTCATTGTTTGATTTCTGAGGAAGTGGAAGTGCTCGAGGTCAGGTTGGATGGGGCTTTGAGCAACCCGCCCTAGTGGGAGGCGTCCCTGCCCATGGCAGTGAGGTTGAAACGAAATGACGTTTGAGACCCTTTCTGACCCAAACCATTCCACGATTTTATGATGACATAAAACTTAACACAGTAGTACAGATTATTTTCAGCAAGTTTAACCATGCTTGAGAGCAGTCAGGATCTGAAATTTCCTGTGGAAGGGGGATAGGTAGTTTGGTGGGTGCCCTCACTTGGGAAAAACTGAAGTAGAATCTGTCTTGACTGGTTAAGAAATGCATGAAGGTCTCCCATGCAGCGTTTGTGAGGAGAACCTGTGGCTCGGTCCTTTCAGAGACAAGGTTAAGTGTGATTAAAAAATGACACAGGAAATCAGGCTTCCTAAATCCTACTTTTTCTAGAATTAGTTGTTTATTATGGGGAAAATCTGAAGTATCTTACAATGGGGTGGGGAATGGGGATGACATGATTTTGAAGAAACCTCTTTTAACTTAGGCCTTAATTGGAGTGTTTGGGCTCATTTGAAATAGTCTAAATAATTTATAAAGATACCAGAAGGTGGAATTCTAAGTAGTCAAAGTATGCTTGTCGTCTTACAGCTGTCCTCAAGTTCATATTGCTTTTCTAAATAATACAAAAGTGTTCTAAATGTTGATGGAAAAACAAAATCCTTGCTTGCTGTTTGAGTTCAAAATACTTCATTTTATGTTAGTTATCAGGTGTATTAATGCCCTATTAATAGACTGTACGTAAACTACTATGTTAGTCATACAGAGGTTTTCTCTTCACATTGATAAAAATACCTTAGGGACTATATGTGCAACTGTGTAATGCAGAAAACCTGCATTATTTTATTAATATTTCAGTGAATAATATAGGGAGTGTTGACTGGAACACATCTGTTTCCATCTAAATATTACATGTGGCTGTCACATGTCTAGATGAAGTAGGATTTAATAGTGTGTCTAGTTCGTGGTTTTTGAAAATTAAGGTTTTCCTCCTCGAAGGAGATCGTTGGTATTTAAAGACTACTACTTTTCAAAGCATCAGAGCTTGACTTTTAAGAAGATGTGCTTATCTGTTGGTTGCTGTTACTCAGGTCTCAAGATGAATATTTTGAATATTTTTACTGCCTATGCTATTTATAAACCTGTACTAAATAAACTTGATTACAATATTTAAACATGTTCCTGAATCTGCTGCAACACACGTGGAGAAAATACCGGTTTTAATGGAGGGCAGGAAGTGCATACCTAAATACTCATTAAACTAGACTGAGGTTCAGAAATTAATTCCATCTGTACTGAAGTTCGTTCTTCCCTGGATATTTTAATGCTGATCTTTCTTCCTTTTGCCTTCATGAAAACTGTTATTTATTCTCTCTGGCATATACAGTAACACACTGTGTCATATGGAAAAAGTCCTAAACAAACCTTTCTCTTTTATCTAGGGATGGGTCCTTGCACGTTACCTGCACAGATCAAGATACTGGCAAGTGTGAAATCATCACTGTTGAAGTGGCATCATAGTCTCTTTTGAAAGGCAACAGTTTTCTGAGTTGATTTTTTTTTTTTTGGTCTCTTGTTGACTTTTCTGCCAAAGTGGTGACTCTCTCTTGAGATGTCTTCAATGATTCTTAGAGGACTGTAACAAACTGAAGTAAAACATTAATTTGCCATCAAGTCTGGAGTAGAAAGCATGATGCAAAATGTTACTCAAGACATGCAGGCAGCAGAGCACTGAATTACCAGCACTTGATTGAAAAAAATGCCAAGGGCAAATCCTTGTGCCTGTGGTTCAGCAACAAGCAGATTACCTAGTTTAAAGATATTTTTTCCTTGGACTGTTATGTACCCATTCAACCAGTGTATCCGCAGCTTCAACAGCGCAGCGCTGAACTGGTGAGAGCCAGACTGGTGAAAACTCACTCTGTTAACTGTACCAAATTGTACTGGAATCCTCTGTGGTCTTGATTTTGCCTGAAATGGTGGAGGTGATGCCTGTTTGCGCTGGCCTCTTGAGTGGGAGTTGGGGTTTTTTTCTGGAGTTAGTGTCAGATGCTTTTTGTGGTGTTACCTGAAAAAACGTGTGCAAAGGTTATGTGTGCTTATTTATGTGTTGTTAATAAAATACGTTCTTTTTCTATGCAGATCCTGGCATCCTCTGTGTTCTCTGTGGCACAGTTTTAATCTGTATGTCATTATATTTGTTTAGGGATAAGATGGCACCTCTTTTCATTTTATTCTCAGCCTTAAGAGAGAACAGTTCAGCCTAGAGGGCCAGATGTTACCTTGTAAAATACTCAGTGACACCATAGAGCCTCAACATCAGACAGAAACTAGAGCTAGGAATGCCTGATTTGGATTTGAAGAGACCTGTCTTCAGTTACCTGTTTTACTACAGGCTTCTCCAATTGTCTCATGCTTGCAGAACGGGTATTTCAATAACCTGCCTACTTCACAGAAGCCACAGATACTTCATATCACAGACGGAAATCTTGTTGCATTCTCAACAACTGTCTGTATTGTGTGGCTTCCCAGCATAGACAAGGGCTGTGAACTTGTGAGGCTCCCTTCAGTGGATGAAGCGCTACGAAGTTTCTGCCTCTTTTATGCCTCGGTCTTTGATCTCTGGAAAATAAGTAAATGCTTCACCAGTTCCTGTGTGAAAACTTCTAAAAGGGGTCTTGGAAAAGCCAAAGCCTGGTTCTGTCTGGGCAGTAGAGTCCCACAGCCCTTAAATACAAGTAAGGAGACACTTAAGCACTAAGAGGTCAGAGATGTTTAAGGGATGTTTTGTTGTGTGTAGTAGTGCCAGTTGGTGAGGTTTAGGGTTTGGGTGGGAAGGGACCTTTAAACATTGAGTCCAAATCCCCTGCAGTGAGCAGCGGCATTTCAACTAGAGCAGCTTGATGAGAGCCCTATCCAACCTGACCTGGAATGTTTCCAAGGTTGGAGCATTGACCGCTTCTCTGCGCAACCCGGGCCAGTGTCTCATCACCCTAGTCATAAAAAAAAAATTCTTCCTTAGATCCAGTCTAGATCTCCTCTGTTTTAGTTTAAAACCATCACCCCTTGTCCTGCTGAAAAGTTTGTCATAGTCTTTCTTACAAGCCTCCTTTAAGAACGAGGTCTCCCTGGAGCTTGCTTTTTTTACTCCAGGCTGAACAACTCCAACACTCTTTGCCTGTCCTCGCAGCAGAGGGATTCCAATCCTCTGATCTTTTTTTTTTTTTTTTTTGTGGCCTCTCCTGGACCTGCTCCCACAATCCCATGCCTTTCCTGTGAAGATTCCAGAGCTGGACCCAGCACTGCAGGGAGGGCATCAGCAGCGCAGTGTAGAATCATGGAATGGTTTGGGTTGGAAGGGGCAGCAAAGATCATCTCATTTCAACTCACCTGCCATGGCAGGGACACCTGCCTCTAGATCAGGTTATAGAATCATTCAGGTTGGAAACTACCTTCAAGATGATCATCAAGTCCAACCATCTACTAAACACCCTAACCATTAAATCACGTCTTGAGGTGCTCAAAGCCCCGTCCAACCCGGCTTGGGGCTAACTTGACTAATTAAGGACTTGATTAATAGCAGTTTTAATAGGAAACACCTCTTTTGAAAAATGTGCTGTGTTGACATGGCAATTTTTTTTGTCAAAGCGTCTGAAACCTTTCCGTGCGGCTCCCGCGTTCAGCTCCTCCGCCGGCAGCCTGCCCGCTGCTCTGCGCCTCCCCCGCCACCTTCGCC
>VWZK01002264.1:105360-151543 GCA_013396935.1 Baryphthengus martii
TTTTTTATGGTGCCTATGACACTGGCATTCAAGGCAGGCTGCACTCAGCTGGTCAGTGTGGAGACAGACCTGAGGGTGCAAGGCTGGCGTGTGTTGAGCTGTGGACTCTGGTATGTACGCCAGGTCCTCTGTAAGTAGCTGTAACGTGGTGTCGGTCAATCTGAGCACAGCTTCACACCATTTAAGACCTGGGGTGGTAGAAGGCTTTTGGAAGCCATTGGAATACCTAGCACTGTTTCGGTCTGTCTTTTAAACTTCCTTTTTTGTGTTTCTCTGTGTCACAGGTTCGTTAGATCTGACTTCAGACTCTGCTGATGGTCTCAGCCCATCCAGAAAGAGGATCAGAACTGTCTGTAAATGTGGAGCCGTGTGTTGCAGAGGTTATCTCAACTGAGTTCGGGTATCCAAAGTCAAAAATACTGCGCTCTCTTTTGAATGTGTTTTAAGAAGACTCTTCTTTCACACACATACTCAAGTATTCCCACATCCAGTGTAAATAAGTCCAGTGAAAATGAGACGTTGAATTTGTAATTGAAATGGCATTGGCTACAGGAAGAGATGTAGTGTTTCAGGCAAACACAGAACTGAAAGTGAGGATTGAAAATTGATTTTTCGAGAACTGTTATTTAGGAAGCAGTAAAATATGTGTGAAGAAAACTCTTTAAAACGTACCTGATATGAATATTTGAATGTGAGCTTACAGCTGTAGGCCTTCTAGGAGCTGATTGCAGCGGGATGAAGTGATGTGATGTATTTTCTATACCTTGGGAAACTTTGGAGGCATTTGATTTGAACCCTAAATCATAGCTGACAGGTTTGGGTTTTTTTCTTTTTGTTTTCTAAAGAAAAGCTTCATGAGATTAGCAATAACATTTATAGCACCACGGTGAAGGATTAAGGACAACCAGCAGATGGTGTCTAAATCAAGGTTCACAGGGACACAAACTGTAAAACATCCCCTGAACTCCACACAACTCAAGGAATTGGTTTTAGCGGATCCCAGATGTAAGATCAAGGTCTCAAACGTTTTTAGCTGGTGTTGTTACGTAGAAGTTTTACATACAGAAGCTTTTTTTCAGTTGTATTGTTCTGATTTTTAGTTGGGAAGCTATAGGAGGTTTGCAGTTCTACAGGGAATTTGTTACTACCCATGATCCAGTATTTACATCTGCTGTTTGTTTTCATTGCAGAAATTTGACAGTCATGGCTGAAACAAAGTGCTGGCTGCAGTTTGGAAATAGATAGCAAAAGAATAGGGAGAGCACTCGTCTAACAAAGCTGCTGTGTTACGGAGATGTGCTCAGTTACCTGTCAGGTGCAGAAATACTCTGGGAAGTGATTTGTGTTCACAACTGGTTCTGATTGATTAAGCTTTTACATACTGTGACTTTTTTTAATCTAGTGACAGACTTTTATGAAACTAGGCCTGTTTTTTCTTGTTGCAAAAATGTTAACTTCAGTGAAGTTAGACTAGAGGGGAGTTTACCCGTTTGCTGTAGACATTTGTAAGATGTTCTTGAATGTAAAGGCTGAGAAATGTGCTGTTCTTCAGCCGCTTCAGTCATCTGTTGTTTTTGTTTGGTTTTTTTCTTCCCTGATCATCTTCAAATTGTCTCAATCTGTTCCTTATGTATGTATGCAAAGTTTTGCTTGGCTTCGGAAACACTGAAGAGCAGTTGAGGTGGGTTACGAGTGGAATTACAGCCAAGGTCCGTGCTCTGGGGATGATCCAAGTGCTTTATTCTCATGGATGAAAAGCTTGTAAAACTTGCATATTGCTTACAGATCATGTAAATGTTGATAGAGTCAGGCAGAATAACGTTGCTCCATAAATGGATGCTTCATAAACGGATGCTCGCTATGTATCATAGGTCAGCTAGTTGCCTTTATAAGGTGCACAGCTGTTGGCTCAGGTGAATGAAGTCAAGTACCCAGCGTATAACCGTTTACTTCATTTCTTAGAAAATGCCTTAAATTTCGTGTTCGTTACTAACACTCCCAAAAGAGTGTTTCAAAGGGTAACACAGGTCGGCTGTTCATTAAGAAGCACAGTTGCATTTGCACTGAAGATCCAGCTCTTTGGCAGAAAGTGAAATGCCTGTGCTACCAGCCAAAATCCGTGTTGCGGCTGGGGTGAGGCGCGTGGGCCACTGAACGTGCTGCGGAAGTTTTGTAATCTGCAATACAACGCGATACCTGTTGAAGGAAATACTTTATTGTCTAATGGATAGGAGAAAGTTTGCTTAGATTTAAAAGTATTTGACATTACCAGGCTCACCTGTATCCAAAGACTTGGATAAATGCTGAATCCAGTCAATTTTTATCATGCCACACCTCTAATGAATTTATATATATATATAAATTTGAAGTGGATCATGGAGCTTTAATGATAGCGAACTCGAGATGAGCTTGGATCGTTCGGAGCCCTTAGTGCTCTCTTGCATGTAGCCCGATTCAGCGATGTATTCCACCTGGATGCAATCTGCGGTCTCCAGCTCCTTAATCCGCTGCAGTCTGCAGCCTTCCCTCGGCACGGGGGGCGAGAGCGGCTGCGGCAAGAAATGGATTCCTTACCAAATCGGGTTCTCTGACCTCTCCCGTGCAAGGTGACCCAGGGCTGGTTCGACACTCTTTTTGTGTGTCTCTGTCCATTCCCATTTGATTTAAAAATTGCAAGTAAATACATTTTAAAAGATCAAAATCTTAGTTGTATTTGAGTTCAGTGTCTGCTTTTTGCCCGAGGCAGTGTGTGTTACCACCAGCATTGGAATAACGCTGCTGTTCTTTAAGGAGACGTGTGTTACCTCTTGTGCGATAAATAAAGGACTGTTAATTTATGTTCTGGGAGGTAACAGTATTTTGTATTTATTTGAAGTAAACTCCTGTGTCTAGTTTCCAATTTAGAGCCTTGAGCAGTATTTTATATTTCCATATTCACAGTGCACATGGACTGCAGTCAGTGAATTCGCTTAATGGGACACCGTGTCACTTTTAAATCTCCTTTTGCTGTTTTTATGAGGTCGGGGAGGGGGAAATTGCCAATTTGAAAGAGGAGAAAAAGCTGTTTTCAGTCTCTTAAGGAGCCTAAACCAGCCTAGCTTCTGCCTTCGTTTTGCTTTGTGGTCTGTCAGCATCATCACGGCCACCAGCTCAGCGGTGTAAACACACTTCTTAGAGACTGGTAACCTGTGATCTGTCCTCTAGCAGTTCTTTTCTGTTGGGTTTAATTTCTTTCTTTTTTTTTTTTGGTAGCAAAATTAACCTGCCAGATCATCTGCAAGAAAAGCTATTGTTTATTTATTTAATCTCAAAGTTAAGTCAACCTTTTTGGTTATTTCTAATGTATGTTTTAGGACCGTGTACATTAGAATATGCAGTTTGTAAGCTCAGGAACATTTTCTTTTCATAATGTGTGATCTCTAGTATTGCTATCTTCCTATAGTTTTTGATAAAATAAATTAAATTTAGTTTTTCTCCTGTTGTTGTCATTCTTAACAAAAAAAAATAATTATCTGAGACTGTCAAAATCAGCTGGAGCTGGGCCAGCAGAATTTGCTTTAAGACTGCAACCTCTGAAGTCCTGTCCCATCCCCAAGTTTTCTAGCACGTTAAGGGCTGTAGTAGAGGGATCATGAGGAAGTCATGTGTTTCCTGTTCAGTTTATGGCTGATAACGGGTATAAATGTGCACCCTTGGCTTCCCTAAAGCAGACTGGGCTCCTGTCTGTTTCAGGACAATGTAAACGCAGCCCTGAACTTACAGGTACAGTACAGCTGAGGAAACAAGCTCACAGGTGGAATTCAGCTCTGTAGGACTTTATTCCCAGAGGTGGTTATAACAGCAGTTTCTCTCGCTCAGGCTTGCGTAGAAAACTCAAAAATGTTGACAGATCACCTTTGGAAATTATGGCAGCAAATTCCAGAAATGGAGTGGGTGAGGTGACAGTGGAAAAATAATACATGGACTTGAATATCCTTAAAACCAGACACAGACTACCGCAATTTTTTTTATTTTTTTTTTTTCCATGCCCTGCTCCCACCACTGTTCCCAAGAACAGAATGCTGGCTGGTTTAACATGCACAGAGCCCTAAGGAGGGCAGAGAGACTGAAGACATACTCAGAGGGGAGAGCTGTCGGACTAAAAGTCTGCTTAGTTCTTTGGGACTTAAGATCACATGGATGGGAAACCTCATGGATTTTTAGATGGCTCTGCAGTTTAACAAAAAACTGCCTTATTTCAATTGTAGAAGGTAAGAATTTTGGCAAAGGTCAGTTATGGTGGCACATGTGCATGGAGAATCTATCGTCTTGATTTAAAAAAAAAAAGAAATGAACACGTCTGAATTCAGTGAAGTCAACAGAATATTGCAGAGGAGGTGACATTTTGTAATAGAAGAGTCTTGAGTAACAGAACAACCTGTCCAGGATAATAGGTGAACTTCTGCTGCTGTGAGGCTACTGCTGGTGGCTTTGGAGCCACATGCCACAGGTTTTTATTTTTAAATAGTTCTGCAAAAAAAATTAAGAACAAACTGAAACATGGAGGAACTGACGACAAGTTGTTTGCCATGAGTTAGATTTAAAGCCCAGACAGTGGTGTACAGCACCTCACTCAGGAGTTAAAGTCAGATGACAACACTTACTCAGTGTAAAGAGAGACTGCTTGAAAAGATTTGATAAAAAATTGATTAAAAATAATAAACATTTGATTTGATTTAAAAAAATCATTAAAAAATATTAAATTTGATTAAAAAATAATGAAAAAGAACCCCCTCAGTACTTCTCTAATCTGTTCTGCAGTTGTTTTTAAAAATAACTGCAGTGAAAACTTAGGATTAAAGTGAAAGTGCAACTCTCGCCTTGTTTACATAGTCATTCCTGAAAGATGTCGTGTTCCTCCCCCCAGTTAAAACTGTGGTATTTTATTAAAACCTGAGGTCACACATATATCAAAGGTAAACTCTTAGAGCTTGTGATAAACACGAAATTTCATTTAGTGTTCTCCCCTTAGTTTTGTCTGATCTATTTTTTGGCTACTCACAGTCCTGGAGAACTGAACCTTTGGGCAGAGAAGGAAGGCTTTTACAGTCCCTCCTAGGAATACTTCCTTTTCAGTGTTTCATGGAAAGAACAACGAAGTTACACAGGCTGCAAATTCCTAGTTCTGACAGTAAGATATTTCTGGAAAAAAATGTCATGAATTAACATAGCTGTGGACAGTAACCAGTGCTAAAGAGAAAAATAGTTCAGGGTTTAATAAACAAATTTCAGTATTTGTAATCATGATGCAACCAGTTACACTCGTCTTCAGGAGACTTTTTTCTCACTGAGTATGTTTTCACCTGCTGCGAGCTTCTTGTATAAAGTGTGGAGTTTATCTGGCTGGGGCTCTTCAGCACCGGGAGTCAAGGGAATTTCAAAGTCAGAGGAACTCTGGGAGTCCCTCTTCAGTTCCAGATCAGGAGTCCTGGAATTGTCGCTTGCTTCCACCAGCACATCTTGAACATGAGCAGTGTCAGCTTCCACATTTTTCTCACAGTCTTTGCTTTTCAAGTCACAGGCGGCATCGTAGGCACAAGATCTGGTTTGACCCAGCAGCTTCCGCCCGCTGTTGTCAGGCTGACTGTCTTTGGCACTCTCCTGCGATACAGAAATGACTGTTCTGCTCCCACCTTTGCTGAAGCAGCTGAAGTCCAAGGCGTTTCTCTCCTGGGAGGTAATGAGTACTGTGTCCATTTGGCTGTCCCAGCCCTGGCTGCCCTGCTCCGATATGTGTGTTGACTGAGAAGAATTTTGGGAGGAGATGTGTGTTGAGTCACTTAGTCCATCCGAATCACTGAAGAGTGATTGGGACCCGCCAGCATCGGCTGAAGATGGGAAGTTCTCCTCATTTTCAGAGCTTTCTTCTAATTCCTTACACTTAAAAAATGCATCCCAGCAAGGAACGTCAGCATTAGACTCCTGTTGGTCACTAGTTACTCCATTGAAATTTGATGTGGAAGTTGTGGAAGTGGCATCTGGCTCACAGGAGAGAACTTGAACTGTATTTCTTTCAGGTTCTTCATCATCATCATCATCATCATTTGATTCTTCACAGTCCATGAAGTCCACCTTGAAGGAGGTGTAAGTTGTGGTTGTTCTGTAACTTTCTGTGCCCTCATTAATGTTTCCTTCCGCGTTTTCAGACTGCCCTGTGCTGGCAGAGGGCCTGCTCTCTTCAGTCTGCTGTTTTGGAATCTTAGGCCTTGTAGAAGCTAATTCTGAATCAAAGAGATCATCTTCATCTGTCAGGCAAAGAACAAGCAAACCAACCACACTAAGAAAAGTTAACGTCTCTACTAAAATTTTGTTGAGAGAAAAATTTTAATAAAAATTCATTTAGTATAAAGAGAGGAAAAAGTTCTTTAATGCTGATGGAGCCTCATCAGGACATGTTGTCCTTGGTGTTTGCCTTGTCTAGCACAGCGCCTTCGATGGAAAGCTGCCAGTTGCCATCCCCTATATAAGCTGCAGCAGATTGGACGGAGCCCTGGCAGACACATTTATTCCGGCCTCTGATACATTTTCCAGGCCTTCATCACCCTTGCACACTCGGCACTTCAGAAATAGCCAGAGAGAACACAGCAGGCCCAGAGCTGTCTCCTGGTTGCCAAGGGGCTTTCCAGAGGCTTTGTCCAGCACCCATTTACCATTACAAGTTAAAAAAGCTACTCGATGCTAAAAAGCCAGAGTGTCAGATAATGCAGAGGGGCGGTGCTGCTGATACACCTGCTCTGTGCCCTGCAACACAGGAGGTGATACAAGCAAAGTCAGAAAAACCTGTACTAGGGATGATCTAGGACTGGGGGATGGAATTCTTACAGAAAGTTAAAGGGCTGGTGAGCATTGAGTGTATTTTAAGATTGCAAACAAGTGGTCTCTCACCTTTCTAAAACCTAAGTTTGTTTAATTCATATTTCTCTTTTCTAACTGCTGGTTTGAACACAGACAGACTGTGGTGAACACTGTGGCTTTTGGCACCTCAGCTTAGGCTCAGACTTTCATTTGAGGCCCAGCAGCACCACCAGCAGAACCTTTACCTGTATCAGATGATAAGTCTCTCTTGTGGACTCTCTTCAATGTTCCTAAGGGCTTGTACCTGGGTTCCATGTTTCTCCTGTAGGACCTGCACAATGGCTTTAATCTGGAACAAATGACAAAAGCAATTAATATTTAGAACTCAGCAGATATTTTCAGGAGCAAAAGTACATCTTTTAACTTGAGCTGAGTACGCTGCTTCATGCCTCTCACAGGCACTGCAGCAGAAGTGTTAAAGCAAAGGCAGCGGTAACGAGAGGAAAGCTCTTACACACCGGTGAGCTTGGGCAGCTGAAAGGTAGAAATCAGGCATTTCTGTATTATTCACCTTAAAATATGCCCCACTTGGAAACTATCTTTAAGTCCCTTGCTTAGAGAAGAGAAGATGACAGGGTTCAAAGTCTGACTGCAGTTTTATTCAATAGCTGTAAAGTATCTCCTTTCTTAGCAAGGAGGAGAAGAAAAAAGGAACAGAAACCCATCCTCTTTTTGTTCAGAGTGAGTGACACGGCTGCACTGCTGCTCTGCAAGGGTGCTTTCAAAGCTCTGTAGGAGCACAAGAGAACAGGTCTCTGTGATGCTGTAAGAGGACAGGAGTTCAAGTCCTCAGCAAAACCTTCTTTAAAGGAACCTTCTGAGAAGTGGCGATGACAAATAGAACTGAGTCACATAATACAGTGAGACAAGTGTGTATTCAGATTCCACCCAAATAAAGTTCAACAGCAGAAAAGCCTCTATAGGTAGATGTAAGCAGCACGTACCAAACAAACTCTCAGCACAACATGCACATGTTCTTCAGAAAGCTGAAGGTTACAGGACTGAATATAGAAAAAAAATCTGCATTATCAGACAAGTAAAGCAAAAGGGAGTGGCCTGCTTGAGAGGCTGGGATTCAGGAGGGGAGTAGAGATTAGATCACCTCCATTCAGCCGCCACCGGCCACTTACATTTCCATAACTTTGTCTTCTGTCACACCCACTGGCAGTACGTTGGGATACACATTCACAGGACGGATATAGCTCAGGAAATCCTTAATCTAAATTGAAGAAAAGTAGACACAGTTTAAAAAGTTACATGAATAATTTCACTTAATGGCAGCACTGATTGAAGCTCACTCGCAACAAGTGCTACCAGTTGCCTCTGGTAAGGACCAGTAGGAGCCATGAGCCAAACTCTCTCAAAGTGGATAGCTCTAACAAAAAAAACAGGTCAGAAAGGATGCTGAGAACTCCGCCTCACCTACCCACCTCACAGCAATGATCAAGTACGCAGACCATCACTCCCTCCGAAAGCGAAGGCCAGACAGATCTGTTCCTATGGAATATGCTCAGCACTTCCCTGTCCTGACTGCCGTAGATCCTTTCAGACTTGCGCTTTTCTTCACCGACTTAAAAGTCCCTTGTGCAGATCAGCTATTTCCTTCCTCTTCCTAAAGTCTCCCTTCAGTCCACTATAAAAGCCCGCTAGGACAAAACACGTCACTTTTCCCAAGCCTTACTCTGTTGTATTCTAGGTGAACTTCGTGAAGAATTATGTCCAGTTTGGGGCACTCCACTCCAGCTGAGGCTTTATCAGTGCTGAGCACTGCAGACACTGGCAAGTTTGCAGATTACACTCCTATCCATACAGACAGTAGGACCCATCTGGTTTTGCACGTGGAGGTGTGAATCTGATACAATACTCCCCATTCCACAGTCTGCCAGCAAAGCAGCCACGCTATATGGACTACACAGGTACCTCCATTTAAAATTCTGCATGACAGAGCACATGAAAACTTAACTAGGATCTTAAAACCATGACTGTCTTCCTACGAATAATCTCCGTTTCGTATGTGCACGGCTTTGTGACAGGTTAATTGTCAGCACTGAGCTGGTTTCAGTTCAGTTTCTTAGGAGAGAGAAGTATTTTAAGAATTGGGTCGAGTTCACATTAAATGAAGGTGTGTGATTCTGGAGAGGATGTTGCCATGGCCAATTTCCTTTTAGTCTTTAACATAGAAAGAGGAGCAACAAGTGGCAGCTGCTACATGAGGAAATTCTGTTTAAATGTGTAGACAGGGAAAGGGCAGCAAACCCACCCAAAACTGAGTCACAGCAGATAAACAAGGTATTGAAAAACAAAATTCCAAGCTTTAAGCATTGCATAGTCACACAATAATCTAAAATAGAAAGGCACTCAAAACAGTTGTAGCTTTGATCTATACTTCAAGAAGAGAGGACAAAAAAATATAGGCTTGTAAACCTGTCCTACCTTAACATGTTCTTTTGCAGCTATATTAAAACAAACTTTTCTGTCTTCAGCATCCAGACCTTCCTATCCCCTTATGTCTTATTACTGAAAACTGGTTTTTTTATTGTGACAAGTCATGTCATCCACTCCAAAATAATCAAAACTCCTTTTTTTCTTTTAAATCAATGTACACTCAGTACTACAAGTATACAAACCTCACTGTATGAAGAGTGAAAAGAGAAACAAGCTCTGTATGTACTCTCCCCAGTCCTAAAAAAAAAAACCAAAAAAACACACAAAAATTAGGTTAACTGTTCTCAATCCTCAGTCAACAGGTCGGCGTAAAATACTCTTAAAAAGTCTAGTTTGAGATTCAGTTACACACGTGTCGCCAAAGATATGGACCAGAAACAATGGGTTTGTTTCTGCATGGCCCGAGCACTCACCTCACTATTACACTGGTTTTCTTGATCCTTTCTCCAAACCACATGGTGGAGGGTTTGATGCTGATTATGCGCAAGGGGATTCCATTTTGGCAAGTCATCCCGCAGGGCAGTCTGTTCCCTCGAAAGCACTCATCGTCCTGGCAAACACAACGTAAAATTCAGTGTAATCCTCACCTTTTTTTCCCCTAGAAATTGAGCAGGCCAAGTGTTCATCTCACTTCCAACTTGTCTGAAACACTCTTTGTTGTTGCCTCTTGCTTCCATAGTGCAGCTGATAAAGCAAATCAATCATAGAGCGCAACGTGCCACCTCCAGTCCTGCTCTGAGTTACTCTGATATATTTAAAAGGCTAATACCCCACTGATCTCATCTGCCGCTTGTCCGACTTCATTTAAAAATACGACTTTCAAGTTTCATACACTATTAAACTATTTCTAGCTAATACATTTCCCCCCCTTTTTCTATTAAAAACTTCAGCCCACTAACTAAAGTTCTCACTCTTCTTTATGTTAAGCCACTGTTTGGCCTAAGTCTTCCTTAGCACAACGGGATCACAACATTAGCACCTGTAACTGTTTTTTCACAGCAAAGTTACGAGAGGCTTTGCAAAACAATACAGACCCGAGGATGTCGACAGGCGTGAATCTGAGTGTGTCGATCTGTAGTAACATGGTAGAAGATTTCTGGCATGTTCCTGAACATATCAAGTTTGTTCACATGCACCTAGAGAAAGGCAGGGTTTACTCATAATTAGCTCAATGTGTTGGCCAGGCTGCAGCTGGAGCAGCTATACAGATGTGGTTCTGCTCTCGATAAATGCTGGTAGGCATTTAAACAATTACTACCTACTAATAAGGTCCAAGTGGAGAAGTGTTAGCAAAAAGTGACTTAGACATCTAGAACAAACAGAACATGCCTCTCATGCTGAAGAAGGATGAATATTTATCGAAGAAAGCCAGAACATATCTGCTAACTATTCACGCCCTATGTAAATGAGAAGGCTTTTACCACTAAAAAGATAAAAGAGAGAGAGAGAGGTAAACATTGAGTTTAAAAACCAGGGATTAACTTTTCCCTGGAGAGCCCTGGTGTTCCAGACCGAAATCAATGAGTTAACTCATTCTGGGCACAACTGCAGCTTTTTAAGTGAAGTCAGTGACAGCAGGCACAGCCTTCACATACAGCAGTTCTGTCAACAGCCATTTCCAGCTCGGTGACTGGCCACTGTCATTGCTGAGAATCTCTTCTAAAGCAACAAGTACAGAAACGTTACCTTGATTCCAAGTTCCTCACTGAGGTTTATGAATAAATATTCATATCCGTAGGCGGCTTTGCAGTTCAGCCACACAACATGATAGCGACTCAGTGAGGTCCAGCTTCGCACTAACTCCAAGATCCCGTTTAAACATTCCTCCTGAAATGTTTAGAAAGTGCTGTGAATCACCTTCCAAAGGGCTGTGATTTGGTAATGCAGAATGGCACCGTCTTGCAAGACTCACCTAACAAAGAGCGGGTTAATTAACTAGCGGCTTTAAGGACTTTTCCTCTCGCAGCTTATTTAGACTTACCCTGCTTGGTATATGATAAAATCTGGGATCACAAAAAGTGGTGTCCAAATACACACTCTGGATGTCTTTTACTCTGAAAGAGAGAAATGGGATAAGAGGGCGAGCATTGCCTCACAGTACTAAAATACACAACTTCCTCTCTCTTCAGGAGGTGGCATTTCTTCCTCTTTATTACAAAGAGCAAGTTAAAAGGGGTTTGTAACTGCAGCATTGCCTGATTACAAACATATTTCAACTAGAATAAAAAAATGATGAAAAAGAGTCTATCATTCCTGAACCGTCCATGCCTGTGTGATCTTTTATTCTTCCTAAATCCCATAAATAGCTCATGAAAGGCTCACCTGGTTCCTGAATGCAAAAGCTCCATTCTGGCTGCTTCTCCTTTCGCAAGCCTGAAATCCCCAGTATAGAGCACGGTGCCATTTTCACCTTCAAACAAAAACCTACAAACAGAAACACTGTGGTCAAACTCAACAATATAAAGCATTAAATGCCAGCTGTCGATTTGTCACCTTGCTTAGGACAGTCTACGTGACTAACGTATGGTGTCATAGAAATACTGGGCTCAATTTGGTCCTAGAGTGATTTCAGATAAAATCCAGTAATTCAGACTCAGTATGTCTGGAAAATAACCTGTGCCTATGCTGCTCAGAGTTGAAGACAAAAGCCTCACAGATTCTGTGAGTGTAGCCCAGCTGCTTGTTGGAGCCAAAGGAATCTATTTGGCATCTGTACCAGGAAGCTGGGCACCTTCTTCTTACTGTCATACTTAAGAAATGGAAGATTTGGTTTTAATCACAGTTTTGTATGCCATTTTTAAGAACAGTTGAAATCAAGAAAGTTGTTATTCATAGGCATGGGGGAAAGGAATCTGCCCCACCAAGGTAATAACTTCTGCCCAGACAGATCCCAGCTAGCACAGTGGTTTTCCAATCTTGACTAAAGCTGGAGCCACAAAGAGTATCAGCTCCATGTAAGAATTTTTTAATTCACTAGTTTTTTCTAGTTAGAAAAAAACCAACAGACAGTACTTAGTGATAACTCTATATAACAAATTTCTCAGCAGAGACAGAGCATTGAAAGCACGTACATGACTGATCCTGGACAGTGACCAGCTGGTAGAAGTGTCACCTCTATATCTTCTTTCTGGAAGAGATGAGTTAGCATTACTTTCACATTGTAGTAAGTAAGTAGTAAGTACTACCAGTACTTTCACCGGCACAGCAAAAGTAACGCACTACTCCTCACAGCCTCTTGCAGCATTTAGCATTGTTATTGACTGGAGAGAGGCCCTTCACATTCCAATCAGCACGGAAGAGCAACAACCATCCTGTCATGCCAGAAGAGATGACTGAATATTGTATGGTGCTCATGAAAGCAAGTCAGCCAGGAGATAGTCCTACTTCCTTGGTTCCTGGTGACCAAGCACAGAATCATAGAATGGTTTGGGTGGGAAGGGACCTTTAAAGGTCATCTAGTTCAATCCCCCTGCAGCCAGTAGGGACATCTGCAAATCGATCAGGTTGCTCAGAGCCCTGTCCAATCTGACCTTGAACGTTTCTAGGGATGGGGCTTCTGTCACCTCTCTGGGCAACCTGCATCAGTATCTCGACACCCTAATCATAAAAAAAATAAATAACAATTCTTCCTTATAACTAGTCTGAATATAGCTTCTTAAAACCATCTCCTCTTTGTCCTATTACAACAGGCCCTGCTAAAAAGTGTGTCCCCGTCTTTCCTACAAACCCCTTTTAAGTACTGAAAGGCCACAATAAGGTCTCCCCAGAGCCTTCTCTTCTCCAGGCTGAACAATCCCAACTTTCTCAGCCTTTCTTCGTAGCAGAGGTTTTCCAGCCCTCTGATCATTTTCATGGTGTCCTCTGGACTTGCTACAACAGGTTCACGTCTTTCCTGTGCTGAGGACTCCAGAGCTGGACACAGTGCTCCAGGTGGGATCTCACCAAAGCAGAGCAGAGAGGCAGAATCACCTCCCTCCACCTGCTCGCCAGGATAAGATTTTGATGCAGCCCAGGATAGGACTGGCTTTCTGGTCTGCGAACGCACATTGCCAGCTCATGTCCAGCCTTTCATCCACCAAGCTCCCACGGAAATATCTGGGGATATGCCTTGGCTGGAGATGCTCCAGCAGATCTTTTAAGTCCTGCACTTAAAGCTTGTTAAAAGAAGCCAGGAAATACAAACTAAAAAAAAAAATAAAAATTACAAGAGCATGAAGTAAGCTCAAGATCACCAAGACCCTGGAAGGGCAATACCGAAAAACTGCTACGGTAATAAGAACAAAGCAGGGAAGAATTCATGCGGCTGCACATGTTGGAGAGAGAAGGAACATACATTTTTTTAAAATAGCTTGTCCTCTTGGGATGTTACAGGTAAGATCTGCTTCCCAGGCTCATTTAAACAGTATCACTGCCCAGTGCAAATATCTGAAAGTTTGTGGGTTTCTTCTGTAACTTACCTCACCAGATGTTTCATCTACTAGAGATATCTGAGTTGGAGTTTCAACTTCCAACGCAACCTGTAACAAAATGAATAAATGCATCACAGGATTTCCCTGAACATTCTGTTCTAAAAGTTTTCTAAAAGTTGTCTAAAAATGAAATGGAGACACCTCATTCAAGGTGTGTATCCCTTAAAAAGTTATAACATGTGGGACTTCTAGCAGCAGCAGCTCTGGCTTCTCTGGCTGGATCATACGCCTTATTTTTGAATGACTGCAATGCCCAAGACATCCCAGTCCCAGAGCACACCAGTGAACCTTGCTAGGACAGATCTCTGGGACCCAGCTCTTCTTACTCTTCCCTATTACCAGAAGCAGAGCCTACAAATCACACGCAGCACATATTTCCGTGTTTGTGCAGAGGTGATTAACCCACAGAACACAGTTAATCCTCTATTTTGCCATATCCTCTACTAAGAGAGTCCGGCAACGTACGTGCTCTGTGGCTGGCTGCAAGGTTAGCATTGCTATGTAGGCTCCTCTCCCACCCTCTTGGGTTTTTCCCTTTGTATCAGACAGTATTTGTATACAATTCTCCTACCCAAAAAAGCCCAAGTGAAAGGAAAGTCTCCTGTCATCACCCTCCTTATGCATAAATCTCTGCTTCTCAGCTGAGCGGTCTCCTCAGCACCTTGGGTTTCACTGCACTAGGCGGATTCACAAGACACCGCACCGCAAATTTCTGCACCAGATCCATTCAGCTGGTGCTCACACAAAGGTGGTAACGTTTGGCTTCTGCACCAGAAACCACAACATCAATCAAACTCAAAAGCTTGCTCCAAAACAGATGTGTGTCGATAAGTATTTTAGGCTTAGAATTTGAGTCGCCAGCAAGAGCTGAGTTTTTAAACATCAACACTAATTTTAGTTGCTAACCCAAGGAGATTAGAGGCTTAGAAAAAATTGTCACCTGTGCACACTGTGCTCCTTTACACATCAAACACGCCTAAGAGTTGCTCAGAGCCTTTTTTACAGAGCCCCGAATCATGTTGACTCCCCAAATCACTCATCTTTCTGTTTCTTGAGGCTTCATATAAAGCTAATTATCTTCTCCCTCAGCTCCACAATTAAACTAGGACCTTGAACAGAAAAGACCATGACTTCTCTTTTTTTCTCTTATCAAGATTCACCTTCCTGGTCCCACTTGTATGAGTTTCTTTGGACATGGAGCTTAAGACCCACACTTACAACCTATTTAAGGAAACTTTGAGCCATAACTCCCCAAGAAAACAAGTTTCAGCTTGCCTGAGCTCCATCTTGACCTTCCACTTGACTAGAAACCTCTCCTGTCCTTGCTTGGGGGGTACAGCAAAATCCTTACGCTACGTGATGACACATGTACATACAGTGAGACGTTCAATTTCAAAGCCCACATCTGCAAAGGGAAGGAAATAACTACAGGTCATACCTGTACGTGGCCACTGAACACTTTAACTTGGCTCCAAACAGTGGAAATCAAGTAAACTAACGAAGTTCTTCAGGGATTTTATATCGCTACAACATTTTCATGTTAGAGAGAGTCCATTTTACAAAAAGCAAAAGCAAAATAACATACCTAAAAGATTACATATACTTCAAATGAAGCAAAAGAGAAATTATTTAAGGACAGGAACAAAGAGACATGACCAAGGTAAGGAAAGAGGGATGCAAATGGTCAATGTACAGATTGAGGACATTTAAAGGTGAAGTTGAGAGAAAAGGATAAATTTTGTGAAGGGAAAAATGAGATTAAACCGTAAAAAATAAACCAATCCCACACAGAAGCAGCAAGGAAAGGCATATTGATGTAAGGACTTCAGCAAGCCCTGGAACACTGCATCAACACCAACATTTAGACATTTCTGAAGAGGAGAAGCTTCCTCTTTCCTAGAATCACTGCTTGAAAAGTGTTAAAAATAACAACTCACGATGTGATTTTCCCAAAACTTGTATTTCCAGCTAGTCAACAGCAATTCCTTAGTTACTGGGGAGCAGTATAATTTAACTTTCAAGCTGTGAAGAGACAAAAACCAGAGATAAGTGTTTTTTAAAGCAGAGGCAGGCAACAATCTAACGACGCATCAGCACCTGGCACCTCGCACGTCAAAACGCGAGCTCAGAGCCTTCTGTCTTCTGAAGAGACCTGCAGAGCAGCAAAGCCTGCAGGAGCTGGTTTGCCCCAGCCTGAAGAGGATGAAGGCGAGTCGCTCCACCTTGCTGAGCAGACCTTTCTTCACCCCAGTAAAGGCAAAGGCTGAGCTGTGCCTGTGGTTTTGTGCAGATGGAAACGAAGCACGTGCTGCGTGGTCGCACCTACACTTATCTCTGCCCGGTTCTGTGCCCACCAGGGTCTGCTTCGAGGTGTGGACTCTCCACTGGGATGGTGAGCAAGCAGTAGAACAAACACTTCCTATAAAGCTCTGGCTGTTGTACAGGGCACAGAGACCTGACAAAGAGAGATTCTCTGCTCACGTTTGAGGAGATGCAACATCTACGTCAATAAATTAAAACCAGCCTCCTCCTGTTTAGTCTGGAGAAGAGAAGACTGAGAGAGGATCTTATCAATGCTTACAAATATCTGAAGGGTGGGTGTCAAGTGGAAGGGGCCAGTCTCTTTTCAGTTGTGCCTTGGAATAGGATGAGGGGCAACGGGCACAAACTGGAACCCAGGAAGTTCTACCTCAACATGAGGAAAAACTTCTTTACTGTGAGGGTGATGGAGCCTGGAACAGGCTGCCAGAGAGGTTGTGGAGTCTCCTTCTCCAGAGACCTTCAAAACCCACCTGGATCTGTTCCTGTGTGACCTGCCCCAAGTGATCCTGCTCTAGCAGGGGTTGGACGCGATGATTTTCAGAGGTCCCTCCCAACCCCTACCATTCTAGGATTCTGCGAACTGGCCCATAACCTCTCTGGGCACATTCCCATGTTTGACCATCCTCATGGTGAAAAACAAAAGGTGTCCCTTGCCCTTTTGTTATACAATTCTAAGAAGAGTCTGGCTCCATCTTCTCTACCCCTACCTGTAAAGATATGCGGTTGTTTCCTACTCTTAAGGCTGAAGACATCCAGCTCTCAGCCTGCCCTCACACATCAAATGCTCCAGCCCCAGATCAGCCTGGTGGTTCTGCTCCAAAACACATTTTTGTCCAGGGCAGCCCAGGATTGGACTCAGTACTCCAGACAAAGTCTCACAAGTGCTGACCAGAAGGGAACAACTGTCTCCCTCAAACTGCTGGCTACCTGGTTGTTCATACACCTCAGAGCACAGCTGGCCTCCTCCACAGCACAGGCACAGCACTCAGGCACTGACATGTTCCCAGGGAATAACAGCAAGTATCCTTGTGAAGTTCGTCAACCTCATGAAGTTCAACAAGGCCAAGTGCACCTGAGTCGGGGCAATCCCCAGCATCAATACAGACTGGGGGATGAGAGAATTGAGAACAACCCTGCAGAGAAGGACTTGGGGATACAGATACTGATGGGCGAGAAGGTGGATGTGAGCCGTCAAAGTGTGCTCATAACCCTGAAAGCCAACTGAATCCCGGGCTGCATCAAAAAAAGTGTGAACAGCAGGTGAAGGGTGGTGATTCTATCCCTCTACTCTGCTCTGGTAAGATCCCACCTTGGGTACTGTGTTCAGCTCTGGAGTCCTCAGCACAGGAAAGACATGGACTTGTTGGAGCAGCTCTGGAGGAGGGCTGCAAAAATGATCAGAGGGCNATCGCGAGGCCGCCCCGCCTCCTGCCGGCCTATCAAGACGCGGGGCGGGAGAGGCCACAACGGCTTCTGCCGGAGGCGATGGCCGGCGGTTGCCCAGCAACGGGGAGCGGAGAGGTCGCTATCGCGCTCCGACGGCCGCTCCGCAAGGCCTAGGAAGAGGCACCGTNACAGTACCTAAAACGGGCCTTCAGGAAAGCTGGAGAGGGACATTTACAAAGGCATGTAGTGAGAGAACAAGAGGCAACCGTTTTAAACTGAAAGACGGCAAGCTCTGAATAGATATAAGGAAGAAATTCTTTACTGTCAGAGTGGTAAGACACTAGCACAGATTGCCCAGAGAAGTTGTGGCTGCCCTCTCCCTGAAAGTGTTCAAGTGAGTTTGAACGAGGCTTTGAGAAACCCGGTCTAGTGGGAGATGTCCCTGCCCATGGCAGAGCTGTTGGAATTAGATGATCCTCGAAGGTCCCTTCCAAGCCCAACCATTCTGACGCTGTGACTCTGCCATCCATAACCGTTTCCTTACCCTATTTTGCTCACACTTCGCTTTGAACCAGTGGCCTCCTCCCGCGGGCTGCAGGCCGGGCAACCCCAGAGCAGCTGGCAGCAGAGCAGCGCAGCCCCGCCCGCCCCTTCTCCCCTCAGGTATCCCCGCCAAGCAGTCCCTACCTGCTCTCCAGCCTCCTCCTCAGGGCGGGAGCCCGCAGCCCCTTCATGTGATCTGCGGAGACAGGGCACGGCCGTCACTCGGGCGCGGGGGGGACGGGACGGACACGCACTGTGGGATNCGCAAGGCCTGGGAAGAGGCACCGTTTCGTGGTCCTCGCACCGAGGTGAGTCGTGGCCGTGGCGGCAGGAGCAGGGTGGGGTTACGATCAGAGCGGTGACTCAGGCTGCGGCGTAGCCGTCCGTCTGCCTAAACACGTTGGTGAGTACCAGAAGCTCTCCCATAAAGTCTGTGGAAGTCACTGGAAGTCTCATACGGACTCTCTAGGCCCCTAAATAGGCCCTGTATTTGCTGACCCCTGTTAAATGATCTAAGAAGAGTGGCCATCTCCTCCAGCCGCCCTGGCCAGGACGTCCCCTGCCTGGGGACCTGGGGCCTCTGTGCGCGCTGAGGGCCGCAGCTGCTGCTGCTGCTTCCTGTTTGCAGGCTCCGCCGGTAACAGCTGAGCGTGTGTTACAGATAGGGTTGGTCACACAGGCTGGAGCAGATGGGGTGTTGCCTTCTGTAGCATCTAGATATATAGAACAAAACCACAAACAAGTCCCTTTCCTCCTCTTTGGTTGGCAGCGCACACACCACTGTCTCGATTCACAAGCGCGCGCACATTTGTGGATCCCCCTGAGCACCAGCACAGCCCCTCTGTCTGCCCAGCACTCCTGCACAGACCCCGAGCCCCTTACCTGGTTCATAGATCCCCTATTTGCCTGTTAGTCCAGCTTGATGCTCACTAGCGAACATGCACTCACACATTAATTCACAAGTCCCCTTTGCTGTGCTAGCACAGCTCCCCTGCCTGCTTGATAACCTGGCCTGGACTCGAGGTCCCCCCTACTCACTGGCTAGTCCTGCTTAAAGTTTGCTAGTGAGTATGGACAGGTCCCCCATGTATACCTGAACTGGGGAACATACAGACACCCCTACTTCCCAGCAGCCAGCACCAGGCACAGAGGCAGTGACCCACAGTCCTGCTTCAACTGCTGGCATGAAGCCGCTCACTTGTGCCAGCCCTCCCCCAGTGACTTCTCAGGACATGTACCATTCCTGCTCCGATGGCTGGAAGTCAAAAGACCCTCCCACTTGCTCAAGCATCACTGGCCAGGGTTGCCCATACCCCTGGTCTGACTCCAGGAGCTGGCACTTAGTCCTCGCAGCACACACACAGGGGAGAGAGAGCCACATTACACCGGGAGTTAAGAACAAGATTTTGTAAGAAGGTAGGATGAACCGCGATCATCAGGCATGGGGCTCAGCCAGGCAAGCTGTTTTACATGACTGGCCTCTTTTATACTCCTTTCTGTCTATTCCCATCTTTATTCCTTCCTTCTCCCTTTCCCCTGCTCAACCCTCCCGGGCTCTACCGATTCCCGCAGCCCTCTGAGTCTGGGGTTTGTTGTTTACAATTTTATGAGTTGCAAAATCCAGGTTGATCTTCCTGGAAGTGGCATCTGTTGTTTCTTGATAGCTCATCAATTAGTGTGAGTGGTGAGGTTTGTTTCTTGTCAGGCCTGAGTCTCTAAATGTCATTTGTTTCCCCCTTAGTTTCCTAATTGACACAGTCTCTGATCTGATAACCATGCTGGAATAAACAGTCTCACACTCCCACATGCCCCCATCAATTAGTGCGACTGACCAGGCTTGGTTCTCATCACCTCCTCCCTCATAATCTTGTGTTCCCTTATGGTCTTATTTTATGGCTTCCTCCCTTTCTTGTTATCCCCTGTTACATTGCAAAAAGGAACCTTGACCAGATGCCCATAAAAGGAGCACACGCTCTCCTCCCACATACCCTTACAACTTTTCAAAGCATTAAGGAAACTACCATTTACAAGGCCAGGCTAGTTAGGATTCCATAGAAACTGTGCTGTGATTGACATTGAAAAAAAAAAAGTTTTCCCTGAGCTGAAACAGAGGTATATGAAATCTCATTATTTCCCTTAGATTAATCGTTGCCAAACATTGTTTTAGCAAAATCCACTTCACTGTTCAGTAATTCCCTTTACATGAAAACATGTTAGTATTGTGCTGAATATTCTCTTACCATTCCCTTGCATTCTCTCCTTGGCTTGTGTCTGTCTGCTGTCTTTTGTCTCTTGTCTCTTCCCTGAGTTGCAGCTGTCTGCAGTACAGCTCATCTCATACAATTAACCTCGGAGGCACTACAACAGACAGAATACGGTTTTTAAAGGGCTTAAATTATCAGCCTAAAAACATCAGGACGGTGCTTTTATTATTTGAAGTCACCAAGCTGGCACTTGAAATAGATGACCTTTACATTTTTTTTTTGAGCAGGAACAGCTGTGGTCAGTCCATCGGAATTAATGGTGACTCAGGAGGTTCTGCACTTGTCTAGGAGAGACACGTTCATTAGATGAAATTCAGCACATCCTAGAAAGAAGTACTTAACCCTAGTAACATGTAAGATGTCATAAGACACATTCATTATAGTTTAGCATTTATTAAGATCTAACATTATTGCTAATAATGTTGACTGTCTAAAATTCCAGATTGACAACGGTTCTCGTCAAACATCGATGAGCATATACAGGGCACGAACAATTCTGTAATGGCTACAAAAGAGCCCTTTGCAGCAAGGGAGGAAAAAAAGAAACGTTGACATCAAAGACTACACTAAAGATTTAGAATAAGGATATATGCTCAGCAGGTTAATTTGTTTGTGACACCTCATAACTGGGTGGGAAAATGACTTTTTTTTTTTTTTAAATAGTAAATGGCTGCCTTTACTTACAAAATGCTGCAGAGCCTGGTAAAAGAATGTTTGGAACTGAACAGCAAGAAATAGTTTAGTGTTGCCAGGAAAGCAGAAAAGAGCCCTTGTGAGTATTTTTGCTGATCTTTAATAAAGTGTATGCAGAAAGAGATGAAAGGC
Organism: Baryphthengus martii; assembly: GCA_013396935.1. Classification (NCBI taxonomy): domain Eukaryota; kingdom Metazoa; phylum Chordata; class Aves; order Coraciiformes; family Momotidae; genus Baryphthengus; species Baryphthengus martii. The sequence goes on from VWZK01002264.1 coordinate 126,509, forward strand.
TCTTTCTTTATGTGCTCGTGGCTCTCACACAGATGACAGCGATGCAGAATTCGGCTCTTGCCACATTGTTATGGCAACAACAATTCTCAGTATCATTTTCCCAAAGATTTGTGTGCTGTGGTGCAATATTTTTTTTTTTCTCTATTTCTGCCTTTCTAATGGTCTAAGGGCATTTGTGCATTAGATAAGACAGCATTCAGCATTTCAAGCTCTCAGTTGATATAGGAACTTGCTGAGGAAGAAAATTTTACTTTGTGCACAGGATTTGCAGGCAGCATACCCGCAGGGAGTGAGGCTGTTCATCTTCTCACTACAAAGTCCAGAAACTTTTTCTCTTCCTTGAAGATACCTTCCCATTATGAAGCTGAAGCTTAGTGACATTACAAAACTAGGAAAGGACTGATTTCTGATCATATCTGCTAGACATGATAGTTTTCTGTGTGTTTTACTTGCAGAAGCAACATAAACTTCTGCTTTAGTAACAGAATAGGATATGCTGAAGAAAATAAATGCAGTGAAATTCAGATACAAAGTGGAAGTCAAATGATTAATATTTTTTTGAAATATAGTTCAGATTCACCCTTGGTGAGTTTCTACCAACTCTACAATTATTTATTTTTAATTACTTATTTTATTGTTTTATTTACTTATTTTACAGTTTCAGTTTCATCTTGTCCCAGTTCTGCTCTGTTCAGGTTTAACAGTTGCTTATTCTCTTTACGGTTTCTCAGCAGATTGAACAAATGGGCTTTGTGTGAGGAGGAAGTCAGAGCTGGTCAGTGTAGATTTTGATTGGACGAGGGTGGAATAGGATGAATTTTGGTGGGGTGTGTGCCTTGCTTCCTTATCTGATTTATTTAAGACCTCTCTTTGTCATTTCCACTGTGGCCGTGTGACTGGCGCTGCATTTCTCCCTTCCCCTCCTCTTCCATCCTGAGCATTTACTGTTCTTCAGTAACAGCCCAGCTCTTCGTTTTGTGATTCTCAGCTTGGTGTCCTTTCAGTAGGAAGAATGAAAACCTGAAAACCTGCCTTCCTCAACAGGATAGCAACTGTGAAGATGTGAAATTAAAAAGTAATAACTGTGGGTTGGTTGGTTGTTTTTGTTTTTAATGTATCAATATGCACAAAAAAATTTTAGGTAGGTGAAGTCGAGGTGTATATAGAAGTATAGATGAGTTGGGTTTGTTTGAGGTCAAGTAGTGCATTTAATTTGATTCCAACTGCTAATAAAGTTTTTCTTTTTTAGCCTCAGGCTTTGAGGGGGAGATAATATTGTACTCTCTGTAATTCCTTTATTTTTAAACTTTGTTCTGCCCATTCCTATGTGTCCCTAACAAAACTGCTCACTTTCATTTTGTCTATTTAATTTTTTAAAATCTAATTTCAGGAAAAAGTCTGAAGTATCTGGAGTCATGGCTAAAGCTGACATCAAACCAAAATCTATACAACATGCCAAAAAATGGTCAGATGACGTAGAGAACTTATACAGATTTCAGCAAGCTGGATACAGAGATGAGATTGAATATAAACAAGTAAAACAAGTTGATACGGTAAGATTTAGAACTCTGCAAAGGTTATTACTTTAAACTTCTGTCTTCATGTTAAATGATTAAGTAAAAATGGAGATGCCACTTATGTACTTTCACTTAGGCTAGCTTCTGATTCACTTTTCTTTCTCCCAGATCTGACTTGAGTTCTTGAGCTGTTACTAACTGTGCAGAATAACATTTCACAGAAGTGAAACAGAGACACTGCCCAGCCTGTGCTTTTGTTCCCCCTCTCTTACACATTTTTAGGTTTTTCAAACAGCTGTAGCTGCTATCTAAAAGAATAATTCTGTTTATGAGGTAAAGAAATGTATCCAAGTGGGTTCTCTGTGAAGTTTCTCCATTACTCTGCCAATAAAGCTGATGGTTTGTTGTCCAGGGAGTCAGTGCTGTGTCATTGCTGCCCACTTCAGTTTTACAGCTGAATTGCGCACTAGCGGAATCAGACACTCTGCACACTCAAATCTTGGCTCCTTTCGAAGCTGTCCGCAATGGAAATAGTTGATGCCAGCTGTGGTAAAGGGAGTTGTGACACAGGCTTTTAGCAATTGGGAACATCAAGGACTTGGTCCCGGGCTCACTCGAGTTGGTGGCAATCCTCCCTAGCACATCAAATGAGCTAATGATTAATGGCCACATATTCAGAGATTCAAAATAGCAACCAAGAGATTAATACAGCAAACAAGAAGTTATTTTTCTTAGAGGTCTGTAATTTGTATTTCAAAGCAGCATATATAGTATGAAATATCCACTTGTAAAATGTATTAACCTCCTGTGCAGATGAGAAGAGCAGAATGTTCCTAAGAAAGTCACTCTCCAGCCATTTAAGTCAAAATATAGAAAATTGTTGATGGGTATAATAAGATGCACTTTATTACTTTGTCAGGGGCTCAGATGCTGCTGTAAGGGCTGTTGTGTAAATTCCTGTAACCGTGCAAAAGGAAATCCTGTAATAAGTATGGAAGTCTGGTTAAGATTTATGTCAGGGCATAGCCACAGACAGTTAAACAGTGATAAAAGTTACAGCACAGCCCTTTCTCAGTGTAAAAGGAGCGTGCTTTCTGCTCAAACCTGCCAGGATCTGGCAGTGAGGCTCTTTCAGCTTGCACGTTTGAAATGCCTTGTTTACTCCATATCACATTCCCATAATGCGGTTGTTACTAATGATGCGATTATAATGTAGGTGGAATTAATATCCAGGCTGTTATGTTTAGACAGTGAGTACAAATCACTCAGCTGTATGCCTGAAGTAATAAGGCAGTGATGAAACTACCTCTTCTAGGACTCTGCAATTAAAGAATGCTCTAGTTTGACGTCCTATCATCAGCCCTGCCTGGAAGAGAAATAAGATCCTCGTTACCTGGTTTTTAAGGTTCAGTTTGATCAGAAGTAGTTGTAGGTGTTCAAGCTGCAAATGGCTACTAAAGCCATAAAGCTGTTGAACATACTCAAGCCTTTAGCTTAAAGCTTCACATTGTAGAACTCTGAGGAGCACTGGGATGGTGCTGGTTTCCTGCACGATGGATCCTGCTGTCTTTGAGACTATGATACATGTAGCTTTATGTTTATGAAATTGCTAATGAAAACCACATTTTGCATGGTCAGAAGGATCCTGAAGAAGCCTTTTAAGTGTGTCAGTCTTACAGCAGTGGAATCTTTCAGCCTCTCAGATTACTGAATAATTGAACAGCATCAATGTTTTACACCTAAACGAGGAATTTCAAAAGCTTTGACTTTGACTTTTTAAATTCGTCTATCAAATAGTCTTATATACTTATTTCTAGACTTTTCTGATCACATAATTCTTAATACTAGACCAGAAAACTGCTTTCTGAGATATCATTCTTAATCTTTTTAAAAGTTAAGCAAACTAATAGCAAAATAGCGTTTAGTTGCAAATGAGGTTTTCCCATGGAACCATCCCCTATATTCTTTGCAATTTAGTGCACAAAATTCATTTAATGTGAGCATGTTCAGGTGAATGTATATTCTTTTTATTCTATTTATAGGTAGAGCGTTGGCCAGAAACTGGATTTGTTAAGAAACTTCAGAGAAGGGACAATACCTTCTATTATTACAATAAGCAAAGAGAATGCGAAGACAAAGAAGTCCATAAAGTGAAAATTTACGTGTATTAGATTTGTTATTGTTCTAATTTGTTTGTATTTTTTTAGAAATCTTATTTGTTAGAATCTGTAAGTAAATGAGATTGTGTAATCTGATTTATCTTAAGTATCCCTGTCATTCTTGGCTATTAAGAGGGAATACTGGAAATGTGGAGAAGCCTGGCACTATAGACATAGGAATTTCTTTTTTTTTTCCTGCTATAACCAAAAGTGTCTTATCTCTCATTTTCCTAGTTACAAATAGTTTGACATAAAAAGCTAGTAAATGGGCACCATATATTAGGTTTAACTGTGTGTAAAGGCCATTATAAGTACAGGCATCGATCTTTATTCTAAACAAGATCATCTTGTGGACACTGGCTAATGTCAGCCACAGTCTCTTGGTAGAGCCAAGAGTTATGAGACTACAAAGGGCCAAAGTAAGGCCAAATGCTGACAAAAGCTCCCTTGGAGAACAGCGAGTATAAGAAGCAAAGAATTTAGTGAAGGACACTGAATAATTGAGTAGCAGGGACCAGTACTGAGCTGCGGATTCAAAAACTGGCTATTGTCATAGAAACAGTCACAGCAAAAAGGTCTTTCTGAGCAATAAGTAAAGTAACCCCAAAGCATTTTTGTCAAGTGCAAGTATTAATTACTTGGGAAGGAAGTATTAATTGACTTGGTAGCACATGCCTTTTTATGGAGGGTGAAGAAAAAGATCATGGATTTCCATACAATGGGATCGGGGAGTGTAAAACTGCAGGAAGAACATGAAATTCATCCTGTGTAATATTTAAGGTTAGGTAACTTACACAGATGATATGTGGGATTTCCGGACTGAATTCATCTCATCTAACTTCAAATGTCACCTTGTCAACATCTACACCTGATCTCATCATTTGGACACCTGTTGTTCCAAATGGAGAGCAGTTGGCTCTTCTGGGCACAATTCATGTCTTCTAAATGTAGATATGTAACATTTGCTTTGAAGAATGTTGCTGTGACATCAGCTCTGCAGAAACTGCCCGTACGTGTGCTACTCTGAAATGCGAGGTACCATACTTACCTCCACTCATTAGGGAATTTAAGCAAAATACTTTCAGATGCCAAAACTCTCAGTAATTGACCAGTTATATAAACCAGTTTATGTAGACCAGTAGGTGTCTTCCTGGTAGTTACAGAAAAAAAGTTACTGATATCTCCTGTCTCTAAACTGTAAACCAAGGAGTATCTAAATGAAGTTTTAGGCATGGATTAGCAGTGCACATCTGACCATCTGTCTTAGAGATATTCTTCCTTCATTTGAACCTAAGATGGTGGTCAACTCAAGATGTGAAATGGAGGACTTGCAGCTCCAAGTCAAAATAAGTAGTATGGGTGCAGTGTTCAAAAGATCTCAGTGACGACAGGTGATGATCTAGTCACCTTATTTAGACTGCTTGGAATTTTTTAGCTTAAATTTGTATGAGCTCTGTTAGAGAAAGGACTGAAAGGTACTCAGAAGCAACCGTGAAGCTTTTTTATTCCAGGAAGGTTTTAATGGCATATAAATAAAGAGATATTGCAATGACAGAAATGAAGCATTGCTGCAGTAAATTTCACTGCAGATTTTCATTATGTTTTTTTTTTCCTCAATTGCTCTGTATGTACTTTTTAAGAGAGGACTTTCTGCATACAACTATTAGTAACAGAACAATTATCAGGATAACCCAGCTATTTTGTCACTTTAAGACAGTGGATGTCACTTTAACTTCATAGATTCCTGAAAAAGAAATCTTCCAGTGGACATGAAAAGAGCCTTTTAAAACTTCACAGAAATAGATTGTATTATGTTTTGAAACAATGAGTGTGCAGCCCATGGAGACTTGATTTTCATTTCACACAAGTGGCATGGGAATTCATGTTCCGCTTCTGAAATGCTGATTTTGTGTGAGCTGGCAGATTCTTCTCGCTTGGAGAGTGTGAATTACCTGGATTTTATTGCTTACATTTTTCAGCATTGTCAGTGTGCTGAAAGGTTGAATTTCACTGTAATATTTAAAAGATTAATGGAATGAAAAGGAAAGGCAAGCCTTGTAGTTAGAGCTGGAGACCAGTTTACAGACATAGCCTTTGTCAGAATTAATGCTGTATTTGGAAGTTTGCTTAATTCGTTAGCAAAACAGCAGGGTTTGTATTTACAGAGACAGTTTCAGTAATAATTGTCCTTTGACATCCAGTTCACATCCATATTTGACTCTAGTTCATGCTAAACTTAAGGTTACTTAAAACAGCTTTCTTTTTTTGAAGACCATAGCTATGTAATGGCCTTAGCTATGGAGCCAGAAATGTTCCTCTATTTAAAAAGAAACTGAAACAGTTCACGTTTGTCTGTGATCACAAGACAACATTAATCTAGTATAAGAACGTTTGCTTGAATTAATTCTTAGAATCACGGAATGGTTTGGGTTGGAAAGGACCTTAAAGATCATCTAGTTCTAACCCCCTTACCATGGACAGGGATATGTTCCACTAGACCAGGTTGCTCAAAGCCCTGTCCAACCTGGCCTGGAACATTTCCAGGGAGAGGGTGTCTACAACTTCTCTGGGAAGCCTGTTCCAGTGTCTCACCACTCTCACAGTAATTTTTTTTTTTCCTAATATCTAATGTAAATCTAGCCTCTTTCAGTTTGAAACCATTACTCCTTGTCCTGTCACTACATTCCCTGACAACAAATCCCTTTCCAGCTTCACTTTAGGCCCCTTTCAGATACTAGAAGGCTCCTTGGAGCCTCTTCTCTAGGCTTCATGGAAGAGGTATTCCAGCCCTCTGATCACTTTTGTGGCCTCCTCTGGACCCGCTCCATCAGATCCATGTCTTTCCTGTGCTGAGGACTCCAGAGCTAAACACGGTACCCTGGGTGGAGTCTCACCAGCGTGGAGTAGAGTGAAAGAATCACCTCCCTTGACCTGCTGGCCACGCTTCTTGTAATGCAGCCCAGGGTACAGTTGGCTTTCTGGGCTGCAAGCACATAATTGCCAGATTATGTCAAATTACTTATCCACCAGTACACCCTCAAGTCCTTCTCTGCAGGGCTGCTCTCAATCCCTTTATCCAGCAGCCTGTGTTGATACTGGAGGTTGCCATGACCCCGGTGCAGGACCTTGCACATGACCGTGTTGGACCTCGTCGGGCTCATATAGACCCACTCCTCCAGCCTGCCAAAGTTCTTCCTGAAGTGGCTTTGATATTCAGCTGTGCGTGTTGGGCATGAGCCGATGCTTGAGTACTAACAAGTTTTCTTCTGCTGCCATTATGGTGAATGTATCTATCTCTTTCAGTCTAAAAAGCTGTCAAAAGAATTTAATGTGTCTGTATTGTCTCTTATTTGTACATCTGTAACTGAAATGATTTATCTCTCTCCTCAGTTTTAGGCATGTTGAGAACTATTAGCTTACTTGTGTCTTAATTTAAGGTCACCAAGTTGCGAAGAAATATCGGAAGTAAGCAATCTGGGGAGGCTGTGCTTCAGTTTAGGGGTGACACAATAGTTCATATCTAAATAAATAACTTATTTATGAACACCATTACAAAAACATTTTTTACTGAACTTCAGTAACTTTAAGAAAACAGAGATAAAATCACATCTCTCCATTTTGCTGATTTGAGTCTTAATAACAAGTAATTTTGTGGAAATACTTCCCAAGGTATTTTTCCCGTCAGCTGGTATTCCTCTTATCAGGGAAGTCTGTAATGTTTCCAGTGACCATTTGGAGCAGTTCAACAACTGGATGATGACAAAGCTCCCTGTCAGCAAGTGCTTACCAGCTGCCCAGGTCTGCTGTACTTAGTCTAATTCTAATTCACCTCATGGCTTTTTACGGGACAAGAATAAATGCTTTCTGTGCCTGTTGAAGCTCATAAAAGGAGGTAAACCAAACTTTCCCAAGACCTACTTTTCAGGCTTTGTGTTTGACAGCTACCAGAGAAACGGCAAGGGTGCAACCTCTCTGAATTCATCCAGTTACACTGGGAAATAAGGGCTGCATTTGTGTGTTCTAGGCTGGTTTTCTATATTTTCAGCCTTTACTTGAATTCATTATGGAATAGTATTGTCCGACAGTCATACTACACTTATTTAATTGCTTTGCAGTCGTGGAAGCTCAAGGCACCACACAGAAAGGTGTTACAAGTGTTTTAATTTTCACTTTGGTACCCAAGTGGACAGTTGTCTTTCCAGCTCTGTGGACAGCTAAACCTTTCGGTTTTCAAACACAGCTCCCTTGTTTCAAGGTGTTGAGAATGACTGATTGGCTTCAAACTTCTTGAAGACAACTTTCTAATTCAACAGCTGTCGATGCCGCTGTTCCTCAGGTTGTCTGATACAAGTGAAGTGTGTCTGAAAGGAGCTGGCGTGGAGTTGCCTTTTGGTCTTTGCAGATTCTCTCCCAGTTCCACTGGGTTTGTATTTATTTATAAGGAGCTGCTATCTTAGCCACCTGCCTGTGCTGATAACCTCTTGGCAAGCTGTAATTACTTAATAAAACACATTTTCTTTCTTGTTGCAGTTGAGACTTTGCATTTACTTCACCCAGCACACTCACAAACAGCATTTGGGAGGGTGACGGGTGAATGCTTACTGCCGAAAGAGTTCCAGGCTGGCACAAAAAAAAACCCCTGCAATGTAACTTTGAACAAACATCACCATTTTCATGGCTACTCTGTTCAGCCAGTGTATTTAGATGTCTCAGTCCTAGGATAGAGTACCTTTGCAGGTTGGTGCCTTTGTGGCTCTTTTTTTTTCCTCGGTCCTCTTCCATGTTTCCTGCCTTCACAGGATCCCTTGAAAACCCCGCCCAATGTCCTGTATCCCATCTCCCTTTCCCAGCCCTGGCTCAAACCTTGAGTCTTTTCTTGCACTCACCAGCTGGATATTTGCTAGCAAATGACACACACATGGGACTAAGTTCACTAAGGAAATATAAACACAGCCAGGCTGCTGCAGGTGCTGGCACTTACAGCCTGTGAACACGTAAATGCCCACCCTGCTGGTGCTGGCACCCAGACTGGTGGTCCCTGTCACCCACGACCCCTTTTCCAGGGGCTGGCACACAGGACAGACAATGAGACGCAGAAAAGGTAATAAAGAATGGGATTTAACAAGAGGACAGACTAGACTGTAAGGATCAGGGTCCAGTCAGGTGAACGTCCTGCCCAACAGCCTGCTCACATGCATCTGCCTATTCAACCTCACTCCTCACCATCTTTCCAGACTTGTTCCACCTCGATCCTTCCCTTCCTGTGTCATCAATCCTTCCCCTAAACATACCATAGTAAGTCTCCTGTGGTCCCCCAGGCTCCCTCAAATAGCCCTTAACATTAAGACTAACTTCTTATCAGTTATAAAATCAAGGCTGACCCTCTCCAAGGCTGGAGTACTTCTTTTAATGGCCCATCAGTCAGTGCCTGATGACTGCTGGTCTCTGTTGTTATTTCTCTCATCACCTGCTAATTAATGTTTATGTGTCTGTGTGCTTAATTTAGTGTTCTCCTCATTATTTGTTATTTCTACAATATGGAATAGTCCTTAACCAAATAACTTTCTGAACCAGACGCTCTCATACTTCACATGTCCTCATGGCAACCTCCCCAAGGCAGGCGGCTTTGCTGCAGTGTGAAAGATGATGCTATGTAGGGGCTCCTACGCAGCAGGACCTCTGTGGTGCTGCTGCTGCAGATGTCCAGGCAGGTGGCAGCTCTGAGGAGGTGGAAACAAAGGGAAGGGAATGCCTAAAAGCAGGAGGAGGATGGGGGATGGAGGAGAGAGGGGAAAAAGGGCATGAGTTCAGGGAAGGATGAGTGTGTTTAAGGAGTCAACAGTACAGATGCATCAGCATTTTGCCAGCGATCTTGTACCCACAGAAACCTCCTCCCTTGCTGGCAGTAGCTCAGCTCTTGCTGGCTGGGGAAGCGGGACGCAGTCCCAGCTCCTCACTGCAGATGTTCATTCTGCCTTGGCAGGAGCGCCCAAAAGCCTCAGCCAAGGGGAAGATGTCCTTGGGTGGAGAAGCTGCTGGCAGCTGCTTGGTTTTGCAAGAGAGAGGGAGCAAAAAGCAGGTGGACTGGACACATGGCAGGTTCTTTATTTTTGCCCAGGGTGTCTTCAGGATATCAGCTGTGCCACGCTGGCCTGGGGAGCATCCTTGTGACAAACACACGATGTTTTTCAGGAACAGCCAACTCTGGGATGTGAATAGGGAAGAGCCAGCAGGTGGGCTGTGGGTGCTAGGAGATAGGTGCTAGGATGAGCATGCATGATGCATGGAGAGATGGGCTGGAGCCAGGCATGCTCGATACAGGAATATGTTGGTCAGTGTTTCTCCTGGAGGAAGGAGCATCATGGCCCTGCAGATCATGACTCTGGTCTCCTGAAGCTACAGACAGCAGAGCACTTGCTCTGTAGCCCTGTTCTGCAGCTGCAGTGGGTAGAGTCTGCCAACTCCTATCCTAACCTCCCTGAGGGATCCATCTTCATTTTGTTCAGAAGGAACTTGAGTAGCAGAGGGCCCCTGCTTCTCTCCATCGACTCTTCATAAAAAAAAAGGAGGTCTATGTACCAAGGGCTGAAATATGACGGTTTTGAAGACACACTCATTAAACCCATGAAATACCTCTGACAGCCTATAACTTACGACTTTGGACTCAACAAGTGAGAAAGATGGTTGTACTTGCAACTACAGAGATTTATTTTAAATGTCGTTGGATTAATATTTTGCCAGACCAGGGCAGTGTTTCAAAAGAGAAGAAAGATTTATGTATGTGAAGGATGAGTTCAGAAGAGGTGTTTAGAAGAGATATTCATTGGTAGTATGTAGCAGATTACTTAGAATGCAAGCCAAAATATAGAGGAAATATAAAAACTTAAGTATACTACAGATAGTAAGAAGACATTAAAATGTCATTGGGAATCTCAGTTTAGGAAAAGCTTCTCTGTTATTTACAATTTTACCATTTGTGGGAAAAAGAAACACACACTAGATGTTCATAATTTCTGCTTTACTGTATCAGAGCAGAGTAGTAGGATCCATCTACACCAGATGAAATAATTTTCCATCTGTAACAGCGGAGCATGTGAAACATCATCTGCTAAATACAAACATTTTCAGTTTATAAGCCTGGGGTCATGGACACTCCCAGTCTTAAGACCAGTAGCTCAGGACTCTCTAATTCACTAACTTTCGATTTTAACGAACTGGAAAACTGGAGAGGTGCCAGAGGACTGATGGAGTGTGGACATGATCTGGTACTTAAAAGGGAATGATACTAGACTGGATAAACAGGCTTTAATCAGGGATGAATAAATGAAATGGTCACGTTGAGACACTGTCAATAAATGAAATGGAGTTAGAAAATATTTTCCTCTGTGCTCAGCTGACCAGATGCATCTTGGCTGAATTGAATTATAAGTGATGAGCCACTGGAAAGGTGAAGAAATAGGTGCTTTGGAGGTTTTGCTTCTAGAACCTCTTATTTTACTGCCTGAGGACTAACACAGCTTCTAACTGCTGTCACCAGTCTTAGCCCAGAGTCACCTAAATACAAGCAGCAACTGGTGCTGTGCGATACCCTGGGACAAAAGGTTCATACCTCTCATGTCGGATGGAGCCCTCCACCCTCAGACTCTGTGAAATTCATAAACTTTTAGAAAGAGAAAGCTTCCCTGTGCAAGTAGGATTTAAATGACTTGCTTGGCAATTCAGAGGCTGTAGCTGCTGCAGGTTTTGAATTGCACAGCCCACAGAGAGGAAAAAGCTGGCAGTGCCAGCTGGAAACACTTCAGTACAGGAGGCAGCAGTCTGGGTTTCAGGCAGGTGTTTTACTCACCCTGTGGCTAAGCACCATTTCATGGAGCATGTGCTCTCAGGGACATCGAGTTTTGGGAAGGGAATCTCCTTCTCCTGGATGTGCTTGGCTGCCAGGTAGCCTTGAGGTGACTTGGGAAGATGCAAGAGTCACACAGACCCTTGCTGCTGCTGAGAAGACCTCTCCTGGCACAGTGAAGCATGCTTGCTGCAGGTGGGGAAGGTCTTTCATCTCACCTCTCTGCAGAGAGCACCACAAAACCTGTGTTTCAAGGATGTGGCAGTGCCAAGGGGACCACATGCATGCAATGAGGAAGGACAAGGATAGGGAGATTTTTCTTTTCTGTTCATCCTGCTGTGGAAAGTGTAAATGTCAAGATAGAAAACCTGCGAAATCGAGAGTTGATGCTGTTGTTCTAAGTCCTTTTATGATTTATTACAAGTAGCACTTTTTTCCTTTTGAAAATATGGTGACAATCCAGATTTCCCTGTCACTGCCACCCTCCCTGGGCTAACAAGTGATGCTGCCTAAGTTGAAAATGTGGCAGATGAGAGGGTTGGTTTTGCCGCTACCTTCACCGACGTCCTCAGTTCAGCTGCTGCACAGGCTCCAAACATGGAAATGATCGGTGTCAGTTGGAGCATCTTTCTCCTGTTCTTCGAAGGAATGTTTTGAAGCAGGCTCACAGATGCTGCCCAACTTAAACTCTGCCACCAACCTGAAAGAAGAGCTGGATGTTGCTAAATTGCTTATACACATATCAGAGGCTCAGAAGGGAAATTTTCATTACATATATATAAATATATATATTTAATGAAATATTCGTCTTTTTGAAGATATATTTTCCCCAGAAAATAACATTGAAGATTTTTTTTTCCTAAATCATCTATCAAAAGTTGTGGCTCTTTCAGCTAAGGTTTTGAGGCATGAAGGAACAGGCGGACAATCTTCTGTGATACATTAAATAAGATAATGTAAAAGAGAGAGAATTCAGAATCGTCATGAAACTCAAATTGTTGGAGAACTGAAAGGAGAAGGAAAATTATAATTAATAATTTGGAAAACACATCCTCAACTCTGAATGTTTTAACTTCTTCATTTGTGCAATCTCTCATCCAGTCTCCAAGAGCTGAACATAAATGTGGAAAAAGTGAAATGAAATAGTTTTGTGGTACCATTTAAAGCCTGCTGGCTGTATTTCCCAGCTCTGAGGGATGCCATGGGCTGAATCTGTGAGCTCACACCTCCCTCTGCTGACTGCCTCCCCCAAACCTCTCCTTCATTGCAAATTATAAAAAGCCATGATTATTTTTCCTCCTCCTGTTGGCTTCTGTTCCTCCCCATGTCCCAGGCGATGACCACAAGGTCCAGGGAGGTGGTGGATATAGGCTGCTCACATCAGCCCTAGCCCCATGGTGCCAGTGCTGGTTACTCCAGCATTGCAGTGTTCCCCCATGTGGCATCTGCCTCTTGGATCCCACTGCCACTGCAGTTCTCCATTAACATTAAAAAAACAAATGAGTGAATCCGTGTTTAAAGGAAAATCTCCAAAAGCTGTAAAGGAGAGACTCAAACAAAGTTGCTATAAGCTGACAGGAACAAGCAAAGGCCTTGGGCTAGATCACTAGATTACACTTGAAGCATGCTAGAATTTTTTTTTGCTGAATGTTGATGTTTTTTTATTTTTTTATAATTATTTTTTTTTAGTTTGAATATGACTGTAACACCAATTGGTATCTACTTAAAATTATCTCTCAGTCCTTACAGGCAGCTACTAAGCAAAACGGACTGCGGGAACTGCAAAACATAAAGGTTTTGGTTTCTCTTCTCCCCTCACATGCAACCCCCAGAAACCCTGTGTCCTTGCAGCAGATGTATCCTCTTAGCACATGCAAAGGCAAGAAATGCACAACCTCAACACTACACGATTAACTGGAAAAAATCATGCCCCTTGCTCTGGGGTGGTGGAGCAATGCTGGAATTCTTTGACCTGGTTTTCCCCTTGATGATTTACCAGGGTTGGGTGGCCCTTTCCATAGAGGAAGACAAACAGCTCTTCTGGGATGACAGAGAGGGATCTCAGTGTCATAAATGTCGTCCAATTTTTTCTTCTAGAGCGTTTCCTCGAGTTGGGGGCTGTTGGATCATTAGGACAGAGATGAGTGTTAAGTCCATTGTAACAAAGCAAGTTTGTTAATCAGGTTCCCTTTGGACTTAAAAACACAGATGAAAACTGTTCCTGGGTCCTCCAGGAATTTCGAGCTTTCTTAGAACGCTCCAAAGAGAACTGTATCCTTTCAAAATAAAGGATGCCAAATAGAATAGCCAAAGGGCCACCATGCTGGGAGCTGAAGGCTGATTTAATGGTGCAAAAACCAATTACCAGGCTGTAATCACTAACAGCCGTGTTGGGAAGCTGAAATTGCTATGGGGAAGGAGACAGGAGAGCAGTGGCTGCTGTTGCTGGAGTTGTGACTAAGATAAATTGCAGCAGAAAGCCAGTGCTAACAAAGAGTTATGGACTAAATGGGTGCATTAGAAAACCCAGCACGTTAGATCACTCGAGAGGACACGCAGAGTATCAGAGAAGCGGGTCGGTAGAGAGCTAAAGACATCATTGCCTGCACAGATGAGTTACTGACCTCCACCTTGGGACTTGAACAGCCAGCTGATGAGTTACAGAGGCAGCAGCATCAATGACAATGATATATAATTAGCCTTGGGATATATTAAAATTTTCATATATGTGCTGAATTAAATTTTCACCCAGAGTACAGGAAAAACCACATGATGGCCTTTTGGATAAATAAAATATTAGGCAGGAGAAAGCATATAATTTTTTTACGAGTCTGCAATCCTGATGTTCTGAAGAGACTCCAAATTTCTCTGCAATTTATGGGCCAAATCTATTTCTTGCAAGCAATGCCAGGACTATTTTTGAGACAAGAGATCTAAAGCTCAGCCTGTAAACCTTGGAGCTGCTCTAACACTTGGACCCAACCAGCTGTGATAAATGTAAAGCGCACTAGACAAAAACAAGGGAAGGCAAACTGTGTCCAACCTGAGCAGATCAAAACTTTGTAATGCTAAACCATCCGAGATTTCCTTTTATATTATTTCCTCCATTAAAAATCAGGTTGCTTTCTATTCAAGACCTGAAAAGTGTATGTACTTTTCAGTGAAGATGGATATACTTTAAATTGTAGAAAGGAGTCAGTGTTATGGAACATAACCTTGTGGCAATCACGGATGCACTTCTTTTAAACTTGGTATTAGCAGCTTGTCTTTATTCTCAGAAAATACAGCTTGATTCACTTTTTGAAAAAAAACCTCAAGAAAACAGTCTGCATGAGAAAGAGAACAAGTCGCCCAGCAAATGGGGCAAAGCATTTCATAATTTGTTCAAGTCCACCAGGTAGTAAAGAGGGAAGCGAGGATGCCCTAAGCTTTGAAACATGGCGGAAAACCAACAGCTCTGTTGTGCGATCTGTCCCGTGAGTGAGCATCAGCAGATACAGAGTGTGGACGCCCTGCACACCCGTGTTGCATCACTGCCCAGCAAAGTAAGATAGGGAATATCCATGAAGAAGATTGACAGCATTTTCACTGAGAATAAGCCATGTATTTTGAGTACTGACATAAATGTTAAGGTAGAGAGGTCTTTAACCACATGTGCCAGGACTAGAGTCATGGAATCATTAAGGTTGGAAATGACCTTCAAGATCATCAAGTCCAACCATCTACTAAACATTATCATGACCCCTAAACCACGTTCTGAAGCACCACATCCACATGTGTTTCGAACGCCTCTAGGGATGGTGATTCCACCATGAGGCATGGTCTCATTTTCCAAGGAAGATTTCACAAGTTTAATGAGCTCTGAAGTATGAGCTCAGTGGATCCTACACCGAGTCATGTGTATCAGCCTCTTGATGGCAGCAGGATTTGCTCCTGGAGTTCTGGCTGCAGGAGAGGAACCACACTAAATGCATCCCATTCCGTGGATGGAATAGGATCCGATGCTGAATCAATTATTTCCTGAATTTGTGCTTGTGTAAAGAGGACTTCAGGTTGAAAATGATGCCTTGTTTCCAAAGCCAATCCCCTTTCCCCACTTTATGCTAAATCTCACAAGTCACTGAAACTCCATCTTTAAAGCAATGTGATTTTCTGCTCCCCACAACTCTGCCTGGAAGGTTGTCCTAGAGCTGCTTTCCTTCCATTGACTGAAATTCTCATCTGAACATGACACTACAGGTGCATCCTTCATAACCATTTGCTCCTGTGCCAACACAACCCATTAGCTTAAATATTTTATCTCGCTCTCTGGCATTTACTCCTCCCCATGCTGTGTATAAGAACCACAGTATCCCTCCTTGGACTTCCTTCTGCAAGGCTAACCAAGCCAAGCTTTTCAGTCGTTCCTTGGAAGACAGGCCCTTGTGCCAGTCATCCCACCATTGAGCTCCTCCCAATTCCTGTTTCAGAACAAAACAGTCTCTCCTGAGCTTGAGTGGCCAAAACGATGAACATACTCCAGATGAGATCTCACTGGTACCTGGTACCATGGCACAAAATACTCTTTTTTTTCCTGTAGAAATTCCTTACCTAGGATCACATCAGCCTCCACCATTGCTGTACGACATTGATTCATGGACATCATATGACTGACACCAAAAGCTTTCTCCTCCTTTTCCATTTCTGACAGAGGAAATCCCAGTTTAGGGCAGAAATTACTTTGTCCTTAAGTGACCCATGAATCTTGATACATCTGCACCCCTCTTGCTGCTGTTGTTCCTGTATAGCCTCCAATAAGCAATCCCTCAGAGATGCTTTTCAATCTTAGCTCTTCCCTGAGGACTACTGCTACAAAGGCTTATTCATTCCCAGCCTTCAAGGGAATTCAGCTGCATAGTGCACCGACAGAATGAACAAAACTTGAGGACAGGACCATGTGCACAAGCAGTGGTCTGGCTGTGACGCTGCTGGAGAGCACCATCTCTTGGATGAAGCAGACTGGCTCCCACAGGACATTTCACAGCTAATGATCCAAGCGTGTCTCCTATTGAGGACTCTCCTAAAGAGGACCCAGCTCGCTGAGACACACTGTGTATCGAACAAGTGCTGTCATCCACTGGAAGGGACACAATTTATCAAATCCTTTGTATCTTGAAAACTTGGCTGAGTCAACTGCTAAATCCACTACATTATCTGTTGGGTCTGTTCCGTCAATGGCTCAATCAGATTCTCACTCATCAAATTAGAGTTGCTGCCGTTACCCACTAACTGAATCTGTCACCCAGAGAAGCATTTTGATGCACGTGCAAGTGGTCCAGGTGGGAGATGCAGACTGTTAAGTGGAGAAGACATGTAGCAAACGGGGTACTACAGCAAAGCATAGGCTAGCTCCCTTCTTCTGAACTCAGCATGGACACCAGAGGACTTGGTCCCCTTCAAGGTGTCTTTAGCTTGTCCCAGGGCCACAGGACAGCCCAGAGGAGCCATGGGTGTCCCACACCACCACCAAGGCCCAGCTGTGATTTCAGTGCTGCCAGGGCACCAGCTCACGGGGGCTATGACCCGTCTCTGAAGACCACAGGCTGCTGTATCCTGGCGGATGGATACTAATGGTTGCTATCTGGTGATATTTGATGACAGAAAATACTGTTCTAGATATCTAAGGATGAAGTCTGGTCTTCTTACTCTTGACCAGTTTAAGAGATAACTTTCATACCAAAATCTTAGCGCCTCAAGTGTTGGAGGTGCTGATGATGAGTAAGGGAGGAAGCAAAAAAAAAAAGTTTTTGTCAGTTTATGTCTTAAAGAGGTTGAGATAAGCACAACCTACCCCTCTTGGTCAAAAACATGAAAGGAAACTTGAAATGAGTTACATCCATGAAACACCTGGCAAAACAACAGATAAATGGTTTTGTGTTACGAAATCCATCTGCTATAAACTGTACATCGGTTGACATCTTCATCTCATCTATTAAGTATTTATCAATGCTATTTATTTTCAAGTAACAGTTTGTGTTTTCCACCGAGTTTTACCTGTGTTTTGCATTTGTTCTTAATTACTGGTAATTAGTCAGTAGATATTGGAAGAAAGTTATGTCCATTTTTCCCACTGAGCCATAACTCAAAGCATAAATGTAGTACACAACACATGGGACTCCCACAGTCACTCACCTCCAGCAACCTAGTGCTTCCCAGGTCCCAGTTCAGACCCTATGCAACCTTCAGTATTTAATCTGGACAAAGCCAGAGACTGCTCAGGAATATAATATATAAGTGCTGAAAAACACCATAAAACCAACTGTAAGGTTTCTGTAGGTCAAGAGCTCTTGTGTGCCAGGAAGCCACACCCTTCACTCCATGGGACTTTTTTTCTGAGTGGCTCAAGATGACATAAAAAGTCTCTCCACTGAGTCCTGGAGACACTTCTTCACCAAATAGTGAGTGTGGGAACAAATGCTGGAGGGCTACAGGACGTCTTTATGACTTTCCACCCGGTACTTCAGCTCAGGACAAAGTCAAGCTCATTGAAAGCTTAATAATTTTCCAGCCTAAAACTTTTCAGCTTTGATGTTGTGGTGCTTTGGTCATTAACAGGACGCTGCATGGAGATCAAGTGCACCCAGAGCCCTGTGTACACAGCACGTGTCCCAAGGTCAAGCAGCCCCAGCATTGCTTTCCACCTAAACTGACTGAAATATTTCGCAAGAAAAGTGACTGGTTTCATTGGACTGTTGTTCAAGAGTTGGGGAGCTCCTACGAGCTGCAACCAGTGGCCTAAAGGGAGATCTTTGATGACTGGGAGTGAGCAGGGATTGATCCTCAACCTAGCAACTGGACAGATGATTAATATTTGTGGCTGCTTTTCTTCTTCCTAGTGTTTTGACCTACAGATTTGGCCTCTAAATCTTTTCTATCCAGCAAGAAAGAAACGCCCATGTTATTTCTGCTAAATTTCATTGATATTAGTGGAATTTGTCTTACAGGGCAAGCAACCTCCTGGGAAGTTGTAGAGAGGTACATGGTGTAGAAGAACAAGGTCAAAATGAAGTAACAGAACCAGTTTGAATGAACGAGTAAAATCAGTCCTCAGAAACATGCCATTTAGTGTCTCTTAATTGGTTTATTTTCATCTTAAAATGCCCTTGGAGCAATGTTGTAGCCATGGTAGCCTGGAGATATCCAAGAGGAAAGGTATTTTGTGACACCAAGTGATGTAGTTGGGAAAAAAATAAATTAAAATTATATGAATAAATTTAATAAAATACAATAAAGAAAGAACTAAAATTACCCTCCTTCAATTTCCTTGAATGTAAACCCATCTTCAGCTCTGACAAAGCACCAGCAAGCTTTAGCTGAAGCAGGGGCAGTGCACAGGATTTCATTTGGTGAATCTGAGTGAAAACTTTAGCTAACGTATTGCTGGGAACCAAAACGATCTTAAGAACAGTCAGAAATTAATTACTAATACTCTCAGAATGAAATGAAGTTCCAAAAATATTGTAGATTTACAGGAGCACAGATGTCAGCACGACCCTTGCAGATAAAAACAAAGGGAGTTGTTCCACCAGCACTAAAGCAGTATCCCATCCTGAGCGAAGCACGCCCTGGTAATCAAAAACAAATTGGTAAGTTTTTGAAGGATGGTATCCTCTGGGACCATGAATCACTGTATAATACCCCTGTACTGCTGGTTACCAAAAATAGAGCTGATGAAGAGGGCAATCTGGAGTACAGATTCATACAGGCCGCATCCTGTGGTACCAGATCCATCAACCATTTTATTGCAAATTCCACATTGGGCAAGAGTTTTTACAGATTTAACTGCTGCCTTTTCCAGTATACTGGTGGAAGAGAAGAGCCAGCTGTTATTTGCTTTCACTTAGGAAGGGAAGCAGTTAACTTGGATGAGGTTGCCACAGGGTTTTGGTTCATTAACTATATTCTCACGAATACTGAAAACTGATTTGGAAGATATAAAACTAGCTAGACATTCAGTATTAGTACAGTATGTGGATGATTTGCTGATAGTGAGTAATTCAAAAGAGAACTGTCTGGTAGACACTGTACGTACAGAACTGGCAGAAAACAGGCACTGTGAGTCTCCATCTCGGTTACAGCTGTGTCAAACAGAAGTGATATATTTTGGATTTGTCTTAAAAGAAGAGCAGAGGTTAATAGAATTGAAGCAATCATTAATTTCCCCCAGCCTGCAATAAAAAAGAGAGTGTTTAGGACAAGCGGGATTCTGTAGACTCTGGGTTCTGGGTCTAGGAGAATTAATCAGGTCCTTAACTGATGCCATGAGACAAAAGGAGTTTGAACTTCTGGTGAGGGGCCTAGAAAGAAGGTGGGAATTTGAAACTGTAAAGAGAGCTTTAATGACCGTTCCGGCATTAGGCTTCCCGGATTATACTAAGCCTTTTAACTTGTATACTCACGGAAGAAAGCTAGCGGAGTGATTATGCAGAAACTGGGACCACATCAGAGGCCTGTAGCACATTACTCAGCTGAATTAGGGCCTGTTATAAACACCACTCCTCACTGTATTACAGCAGTAGCGGCAGCGGCTGAACTGGTAGAGAGAAGCTATTCTTTGATTTTGAGACATCAGTTAAATATGTTTGTGCCACATGAGGTGGAAATATTATTAAAGTGATATGCAAATCAGGCTCTGTCACCACAATGAGCTCACGGGTACGAACTTATTTTATTGATAGTGGACAAGATAACTTTAAAGCGTTGCGGTACCTTAAATCCTGCTGCCCTTCTGCTGCTGCCAGAGGTTGGTACCCCACAGCACCATTCTGAGGAAGTTTTTATGAGGATTTCAAAGATGAATCCATGTTAAACACTGATTTAACTTTATATGTGGATGGCTCCTCGTATTACCAGGAGGCCAGAAAATATGTGACTGCACATGTAGTGGTAGATGATGAAAGAGTGCAAGAACCAGGAGCTTCACCAGCAACAAGTGCACAAGGAGAAAAACTGATAGCCCTAACACAAGCGGCAAGACAAGGCAAAAACAAGCGAGTAAATACTTATATTGACTCACAATATGCTTTGGAATGTATTGTGCTAGAGAAATGCTGTGGAAAAACAGAGGCTTTCT
This sequence comes from Baryphthengus martii, assembly GCA_013396935.1. Taxonomy (NCBI): domain Eukaryota; kingdom Metazoa; phylum Chordata; class Aves; order Coraciiformes; family Momotidae; genus Baryphthengus; species Baryphthengus martii. Next base: position 147,140 of record VWZK01002264.1, read on the forward strand.
GACTACCGCGGGAAAAGAAGTGGTAAACAGAAAGGAGATGAAGAAGCTACTAGAGACATCACACTTGCCAGAAGGAGTATCAGTGATACACTGCGCAGGTCATATCTGGAAAGATAGTCCCATCTCCTGAGAAAGCGCCTTAGCTGATGCTGCTGCAAAAGCAGCAGCCTGACAACAGGTACCATTTTTCATGTTCGTGATTCAAAATCTAGAGGAACTGAGCTTACCAGGTATGACAGAACTATACAATGAGGTAAGCATACAAAAGACAATTGGAAAAAGTGGGATGTGACCCAAGACAAAGATGGTATATGAACAAGACGGGGAAAGTCTGTCTTACTGAGAAAATATTTACTGGTCACCCCTAGACAGTTCTATGATAAATCTCACGGTGGAGCAGAAAATGTCGTGAACCAAGCGCGATGGATGTGGACAGCACTCAGAATTTATGCTGCTGGAAAGAGAATTGCAGGGGGATATGACTTGTTAGCAGTTTGCCACTACCAAAAGCTCTGAGCATAAAAAGGCACACGACCTCCACCATGTTTCCCTTTACAAAAGTTACAGGTTGATATGCAGATATGACATCATCACTAGGATTTAAACATTTATTGGTCATAGACTAACTATTGTCACGGGTAGAGGTTTTTCTTACGAAAAAGGTAGCTTTTTTTTTTTTACACTGTGGTAAAAATTTTACTTAAGAAAATGATTCCTAGATACAGAGTACCAGAAGTGACAGATTCAGGTAGGGGCTCACATTTTGGGGCAGCCATAGGTGTTAAGTGTTGAAGGCACTGGGGTCTTACAACAATTACATACTACCCCCAGTCATTGGGAAAGGTAAAGAGAATGAACAGGACAATGAAACAAAAATAGTCAAAATATGCATGCACACAGCACACATAAAACAGCCAGAAGCTTTAATTTAGTTTTGTGGGATATAAGAAATATGCCCAAGCACCCTATGTTGTTATCTCTAGCAGAAATATTATCTGGCAGACATTTGGCAGCATCTGGAATCTATATTCTGGCAAAGACCAGAGTCTTGGATGGAGATGAATCAGTAACCTGGTATATATTATATGTACAGTAAACTGTTGAAGTTTATAGGCACCAAGCTGATTGGTATCAGAGAGTACTGCTCGAAATAAAGATACATAACATTCAGCCTGGAGATCAACCATAGGTAAAAAACCATCATAAGAAAAGTAAATTTGAGCCAAAATGGGAAGGATCTTATACTGTGTTATTGTGTACTTACTATGCAGTTAAAGTTGTGGGAAAGGATTCCTAGATTCATTGTTCCCATGCAAAGAAAATGGAAAAAGTACTGGAATAACTCTTTGCAACAAGAGGTTAAGAATACTGGGACTCTGTAGTGGAATCTGATCGAAGTAGGGATAAATATATCTGTACATGATTATGGAAATACCCATTGGACTTGTTGATGAATGATTCTTATGCAAACCAAATATTATTGGTCACACACAACTACAGAGGTTGCAAAAAATACCAAGTAGATCAGAGGTCAGATTGGCAAGTATTTCAGAAATTTCAATGGCAGGCCCAGTATTATGCATTCATAGAAGGGCAACAAAGGAATAAACAAGGAATAAATTTGGTCCAATGTTCACTGTGGGACAAAATTTACTTGTGTCAATGATAAGATCAATGGTGGGATCATTAAAGCAGGAAAACTAGTGGATATGCACTCAATTCCCTGAATTCTCTGACAATGAATAGCAGTGGTTGCTATACCAATTCCTGATACAAAGCAGTGGCAAAAATATTACATCATCATTGAGTCCCAGTGTTGGAGATCATCAACAATGGGATATTATCAATCCAAAACAGGAAAAATCCTATACAAGGCGTGTACAAATATGCTGCCCTCCCTCTCCAAAAGCAGTGACATTATGCAAAAGTCACACCTTTGTAAGAGAGTGCACACAGTGCAGAAATGTACGCAACGTAACTTCTGGGTTGCTCCATCTACACAGGGAATCTATTGGCTACGTGGAGGTACAGCAGAGGAAAGTCTGCCTCCAGCCCCTAAGAGCAATAATCCCTAAAGGCACAATAAACCCAATAAGCTGAATCAGGGTGCACAGTTGAGAACCTTTTAACACCGAACAACAAGAGAAATGAATCCTCTAGCTGTACAATCATGAGGATCTTTCTCGTTTGTGCGGTGGGTTTTTCCAGCGCTAGCAGTTAGTTAACTAGAAGAGGCCATAGTTAATATTTTTGCAACAACTGAATAATTGGGAAATAGGACGCAGCAGATGCAATAAAAGATTTACAAGAAGTACCTCAAGCGGCTAAAATGTCAGGAAAAAATTGAACGGCACTGGATATGATCTTAGCTTCACAAAGGGGAGCAGGTACCATAATTACTATGAGCTATGGTATGTATATAGACCAAAATGGAAGAATATCCACAGATGTAAAAGTGATATGGGAACAAATAAGATTAATGCATCAGGTGGAACAAGATGATACATCCTGAGGTTCTATCAAAACACAGTCTCGGTTGACGTCCCAGATCCCAGATTTGAGGCTCTGGTTCAAAAAGCTGACTGCAATCCTTATAGTAGGTATAATAGGATCTGTGTGTCTCTTTGTAATCATACAAAGTTGTATAGGATCCTGTGGACAAATGATGAATAGGATACAATGCTTCAAATTTAGAAAATAAGCAGGTATGCTGAACAAGACAAAGGGGGGACTGTTGGGAACTAAAGTAATCTTAAGCCTGCCTGTTCAAATCACGTGCTTTGGCCAGCATTAGTAGCAAACTTGCTCAGCACGAGTAGCTGATTGCTGAAGCCTTGGGCCACAAGCCGTGACCCGGCAGTAGAGTGGCCATGGGTTGATCTCTTTGATAGTTACCAGAAGAATGACCAGGAGTTTTGTGTGACTTGGATAAACTGTAACTGAGCTAATGTATGAGGTTGTGTATTGTATAAGCAATATTAATGAGGATTGTAGGCTTAGTAATATCAATTAGGGTGACAGTTAGGATCAAAGGAAAAGGGACTGTAATTTGAGAGATGAAGAAAGCGCCCATTCTACCGGGAGACAGCAGAAAACCGAAGAACTTCAGATGCAGATGGAACAAAAAAATTATGAAATTGTGTACGTAGGTGAAGTCGCCTCCACCAAAAACTCCAATCATTGAAGAGGATAAGTAATCATTAAACAATTTGATTAGACAAAGGACACACACTTGTCACGTGAACAGGCACATGAACAACTGGTGTAATAGACTGTGAGGTTTTAGAGAGCACAGGGAAAGAACCGAAGGGATCCCTGCCTGGGAGGCGCTCAACTCCAGCTGCAATAAACTGACCCTGTGGCAGAATTTGGGGTCCAAACTCTTCCTTACAGCTGGGGGCTAAGTCCAGCCGCACCTGGACTCCTCTCTGAGCAGGAGTTTAGAGAGCAAGGGCGGCCAGTCTGAACCTCGTGACTTGGTGGGAAGGTCTTCCCAGACTCTTTTTAAACACGTATAGAGCAATATATATATTGCTGACTTTATATTGGTGACTTCACTGTCACCAATCCCAGCTCCAGGAATAATCATTCCCTTTTATCTAGTTTATGTAGATAACACATGTAGGTGACCAGGTAGACCATGTGAGCTTATTTTTTCAGCTTTGGCAGCATCAGATGTTTAAAAATAAAATCAAATAAGATAGACTGAGAGATCTGGGTCTGTTTAGCCTGGAGAGCAGAAAACTGAGAGGGGATCTTATCAATATTTATAAATATCTAAAGGGTGAGGGTCAAGAGGATGGAGCCACTGTCTTTTAAGTGATGCCCAGCAACAGGAGAAGGGGCAACGGGCACAAACTGGATCACAGGAAGGTCCATCTGAACATGAGGAAAATCTTTACTATGAGGGTGACCCTACTCTAGGTGATCCTTCTCTGGCAGGGTTGGACTTGATGATCTTTCGAGGTCCCTTCCAGCCCCTAACGTTCTGTGATTCTGTGATTCAGAGCCCTGGGACAGGCTGCCCAGAGAGACTGTGGAGTCTCCTTCTCCGAAGACTTTCCAAACCCGCCTGGATGTCATTCTGGGCACCCTGCTCTGGGTGACCCTGCTTTAGCAGGGAGGTTGCATTAGACGATCTCCAGAGGTCCCTTCCAACCCCTACCATTCCGTGATTCTGTGAAAACGAAATAAAATAAACTTTTTTTTTTTTTTCCCCCAAATCACAATATCATCATCAACAATGAGATTTGATTAAATAACACGACTTAGTTGAATAATAAATAAATACAGTAAATGACAGACCGGTGACTTTTAACTCCTCTCCACGCCGGGGCCGCCGACTCCGCACCTGCGGCGTTCCCGGCTCAGCTCGGGCGCCTATGGGCAGGCGTGCCCGCGGGC
>VWZK01002264.1:151626-188842 GCA_013396935.1 Baryphthengus martii
TGAGAAACCCCCCGGATGAAGGGCAGCCTTCCCCCGTTTTCGGCGGACGCGGAAAGCACCGCAGGCACCCGATCCAAGCGGGCAGCCGCTGGCAGCGGGGAGCCTGCTCCAGTCCTGCAAACAAATGAAAGAAAAAAAAAAAAAAAAGAAGGAATATCCTCAGCCTCTCCCCAGCCAGCGTCAAAAATCAGTAAAGAGACAACAACGCTGCACCCCAATGGAAAAATAGAAAAGGAACCCCCCAAATTCCAAAAGAAAACAACCCTGCAAGTTGGCAGAATGATAAAAAAAAACCACCAAAATGAAGTAAACCGAAGCCAAACCGACCCCTCCTGATCAGTGCCTCAAAACAAAAATTAATCCATCAAAACTGCCCCAAACGCACACAAAACCTCCCAATTTTTTTTTCACAAAACCAATACATCCCCAGAACAATCCCCCAAAGCAAGACTCCCTCCCCAAATAAAAAGGAAACACCCCACCCCACAAGAAATAAACTTCCAAATAATCCACCCCTCACCAACTCCCTGGCAGGGAGCAGGGGCTTGGGGTGTGGAGAGCCCTGGGCTCTGGGGGGGCCCTCTGAAGAGGTTTGGGTGCAGGTGAGGGGGTCACCCCAGGCAAGCTGCCCCGTCCGAGTGTGTGTGGCCCCCCCAGCCCCCCAGTGCAGGGCCCGGAGCTGCAGCACCCTGAGCTGCATCCCCTCCAGTTTGAGGGGTCTTTTCTGGGGCCGAGGGGCTGCTTTTGGTGCCCTCCTGGTTGTTATTCTCCCTGGGTGGCTGACCTGCGGCGAGGCCGACTCTTCGAGTGTCAATCCCCCGTAAGCCGCTCAGCCGGGCAGCTCTTGGCGCTGCTGCAGGTGGGTGCCTGCTGCGGGGGGCTGCGCAGGGGAGGGGGCTCCCCAGGGCGCTGCCTGGCATCCAGATCCCTCAGAAATCGTGATAGGCAACGGTCGTGCACTCGTTGCCAGCAGGGTGGCGGCAGTTTGTCCCGGCTGGTGGTGACCCATCGCCGCGCCTATGGGTTTGGAGAGGTGCGGGCTGAAATGGTGCCGAGTTGTTCCCAGAAGTGTGTGGAAGGCAGCGTCCCTTCCTCCAGGTATTTGGAAATGCTGCTAAAATGATAATGTTTAGTAAAAATGTAAATAAAGTGATTCCAGCCAAATATGGGGAAAAAAGCCAGAAAGATGTGGTATAGGGGAAGGACAGGCAGGACGTCTGAGAGGATGAGTTGAGGTGGGATGGGGCTCCCCCACCAGTGATGGGAAGTGCCGGAGGTCAGGGGACCTTCACTGGAGTGGTGCCTTGCACTGGGGTCGTGTTGGCCGGTCCTTAGTTGGGGATTTTGGGAAGCTTCCAGGGAAGGGGACTTCTGGGGACTGGGATGTGCCATTGGAGCCAGGCAGTGGTCCCGGCAGGCAAACCCCAAACTTTCCAGCCCAGGTCAAACCTTTGATCCCTGACCCCCTGACTGTTTCTGGCTGAGGCTCTGCTCGCAAAGGAGAGCCGTAAACAATAAGGGTGGGATGCTAATTCCAGTTCCTGGGCTCAAATGAGGGTCCAGTGTCCTGCACATCACCCTATGCCTATATCCTGTGGCTGTTTTTGGAACCTGGCGTATGGGTCCAGCAGTGGCCGATGGTCTCGCTGCTGTACTCATGTCCGATGGACAAGGGATCTCTGTGCTGGCCTGGGGTGATTTCCTCTGTGATTCACTGGGGTTGCTTGGAGACGGATGCTGGTGAGGTCTGGAGCTGGAAACGTTCCGTCTTGGAAACAGCAAAGCTAAACTTTGCTTTAAAATGGGAGCAGGTCCTCTGGGAGAAGTGCATGTGCCCATGCTCCTGGCTCTGCTTTTGGGTCTCTGCAAACCATGGCTGGTGCCAACAAACTGGGACCCTCTGCTCGGGCCGGGTGTGAGGCCATGAGGAGGGGCCGCAGGAAGCCACAAGTCGAGGGTCTTGCACCCTTGCTGATGGTTGGAGGTGGATGTAGCGATGGGGATGCACTCTTCTTGGTGCCTTATGCTCTCCTGATCTCCAAGCTGGTGGCTTTGGGGCTAAAGCCACCCCATGGGGATGGGCGAGCCAAGCAGCAGCATTGGTCTTCTTTCCCTGCCGTTGTCCAGCTGCTTCTGCCAAGCTCGCCCACCCGTGCTGGCTGTTGAGCAGAAGTTGGGGGTGTGCTGGTACCAGGGAGGTCTCAGGTGGGAAGAGCAGTGTGTACCGAGACGATGCTGATGGATGCCAAGTGCTGTGGATTCGGCTGTGGTTACTAGGGATGCAGCACTGGCAGCGAGCGGGTATGGTGGGATGCAAAAAGAAGGCACAAGCAGCACGATGGCAAAGAGGAGACCGAGCATCACAAATGCAGGACTTCTTGAAAAAGAAGTTGAAAGTAGAAGCTGCTCGAGTTCCTCTGTGACAGGAGTGTTTAAATATCATCAGGTGGGTGTTAATTGCTGTGGGTTGGAAGCAGAAGGCAATAGGAAGAGACTGAGCAGCTCAAGATGGGAATGAGGAGCCATCAGGGCACAACAGTGTTTTCCCTGTGTCTTGAAGCAGGAGGGTGGCCAGTGTGGTCCTGAGCACGGATCTTCTCACATAGAGCGTACTCTGTCTGCTATTCCACTCAGATTAACCTGGCGCTAGGTTAAGGTATCCCCTATGGCTGCAATGGGCTGGTGTCTCGCTGCGATTGCCGCTGACCATCTGGACTTGCTGATGTAAGGCATAAAAATGGCTTTTCCGTCATGCCTGCAGAAATGCCACCACATATCCACCTTCCAGGGGACCAGCCCATTCCCCCATCCTGGCTAAGCCTAAGACTCTGCTTCTGCCAGGACCTTGCTCTTCATGGGCTCAGCCCACAAGCCACTATCCTGGAGGATACAAGGTGCCAAGCTGGAACAGGGTGAAGAGCAAAGCTGTCGCTGTGTCAAATGCTGTTCTGCGGGCACAGTGGTACAGATACACCCTCGGTCCTGCTTTGGTTTTCCTGTTGCTCAGAGTAACCCTGACCCAGATCCCCAAAGGTCCTGGGTTGTGCCCTCCTGCTTTGCGAGGACTTGATGCTTCCTGACTTCGTCTCCGTTGCCCAGAGGCAGCTGGAAGGAGACCTCTGCACCACAGCAGCTCCTGGGGTCAGCCCCAATGCTTCCAGCCCCTCCAACACCATCCCAGGAGTAGGAGGAGAGGGCCAAACCCCTCCTGTTTCGAAATGCAGCTTGTGCAACGCTGAAACACGGAATTCATCGCCTCTCTGGTGAACAGCTCGATACGTCTTGTCTGCCGGCTGGCTGAACAGGAATCCCCATCGGTTCATCCTACCCTGCCACCTGTACCTGAAATTAGTGCCCGTGTGTGGGGGCAGCCCGTGCCGGTGACTTGAGCAGCCTGCACAGTCACTGTGCTGGTGTGCATGCCAGTTTGTTGTTTTTTTTTCTTGTCTTTTTACTCTAGCAGCTATGATAATACATAGTCATGCTGGAGAAAAATTCTCTCTGAATCAGCTGTGCTGGTTGGAAAAGCTGGCTGTGCCAGCTGGGTGACGTGGTTTGTAGGACACACGGCTCATCACAGCCCGTTTCTGTGTGCCCGGTATCTACAAGTGTCTGCCCGGGCTGGGCTGCGCGCTCAGACGCGATGCGGAGGTGAAAGGCTCCGTCATCCCCAATCCCTTTAGCCGTCTCGGCCTCTGCTTGTGTATTTTTAACCTTTTTGCTGTGCTAAGCTGCCTGGGGCTGAAGTGTCAGCGGGCACCGGGGAATACAGCCTCTCGCCGCTTTGCCAAGCCTGGGATTTCAGGATCAGTGGCTCTAATCCCCAGATCCTGAAATACCACCTTCTGCCAGCAGCGCATTTGGAAAATTTTAGTGACCGCAGGTTTAACCGCAGGGAAGGGGATGCCCTGACCCGCAGGGACCAACTGCCACGTGGCAAAGCTGCTCCGCTGCCGGCAGCCGTACCCGATCTGCCTGCCGTTGCGATGTCCATCACTTGGTGGAGTGAGATGAGGGGTCCCTGTGCTGGGGGGATGCTCTCTCCTGCACCCCATAAAGCAGGCAGAGAGGAACGCTCTCTGGTCACTGATGAGTCCAACCCCCTCGTTTTCTCCTGGCAGTCCAGTCTCTGATCTGGCAAAACAGGTGAACACTCGCCATCTTAAAATTGTCATTCTCCAAGTCTCTAGTTAATGAGGAGAAACCCAATCATGGCTGAGTTTCTGGGTGGTGTATCCTGTCTGTAGGTATGTGACCGTGTGTCCATCCCTCCATGCCTCTCTGCGGAGAGCTGTCTGTGACTGGCGCTCACTGCGTTAGCTGCACAGGGTGGTGACCCATGGCTGCTCTGCAGCTGGCTTCTCAGCTTCCACTCCCCTTCCTCCGTGGTTCAAAACCCATCTCCCCACAGCCCAAAGGGAGAAGGGATCCAGCTGCTCGCCTCCTGACATCTCTTTCATCCTTGGGGAGCTGACTCAAATGCAAACTCCGGTCCTCCTCTGTAAAATCCCCTTGGAGGGCTAAGCTGGGTCTGCAGGGTGAGTGCAGAGCAAGCCCAACGTCTTCTCCTGATATCAGAGTTGCTTTTTGGGGTAAGGGCCTCTCCACTTTATTGTCTAGATTAAAGCTAGCTTTGAGTTCTTTAATTCTTTTTAGCTTAGGTGGAGTTGCTCGGCCGAGCCGTCGTGATACGCTGTCGTGGCCGTAGTGTGCTGGCATTGTGCCCTGTTGCTTCTGCTGTTTGCCTGGAGTTATGGCTCTGAGCTCATTTTTTGGGGTCAATGGTGGGTACCTTGTAGATGGCTCCCACGGGCTGCCGTTGTATCGCCGACACCGCATGCGGGACCGCTGGGGAGGAGAAGGGATTTGTGCCTGGCTGGTGAAGACCTTATGCAATGTGTTGGTGACAGTTTCCTATGGAGGTGGGTCACTCCCCACTGCTGCAGCCACCACCGTGCCCCCATAGCTTGGGGCCTCTGAGCTGTAGGTGCATAAATGGTAGAGTTGCTGGGGACTAAGAGAAGAGGTTTGAAGGGGTTTGCTTGCTGCGGTGCTTTCCCTTGGGAACAAACGTGACCAGGGCACAGCACCTGCCTGCTACTGAACCGCAGGCTCCGGCACCCAAGCTCCACCCAGCCCCAGGTCAGGGCTAGTGCTCTCCTGCAAGAGCACGCTCTGCTCCCTGCTTTCTCCTCCTCTCTGTTCTCTGCTTTTTCCTCCTGCCCAGCTGCTGCCATGTGTTACTTCTTCATGGCCTAGGGCTTCCCTCTCTACAAATTGTCTTCCACAATGTAAGGGTTGAAGGGAAGAAGGGTGTAAGACCAGGTGGAGGGAAACCTGGGTTGTCCAGACTGCTCATTGGGATGTCTTGGGCGAGATGCTTTCACTGCTCAAACTTTTCTTGCTTTCCTTTAACCCTTCCTGTTTAATGACTCTCAGCATAATTAATTGAAGTTTGGGATTTTTTTTCTCTCTGCAAATCTTTGCTGCCGTTCTGGCACTTTACTTGGGAAGCCACCTGTCTGGGGTGCTTCTCCTGGCTGTGTGCAACCCCATCTGACTTCGGCGATAGATGTTTGTACTCAGAGCAGCACCATGAAGAAAGGGAGGAGGCAGGTGCCACAGCAGGGATGGGAATGTTCTCCTTCGGCATCAAATCACTTTTCACTCCAGCGAGCGCATCAGTACGGAGTCCTGCCGGGGGACTCCTGAGGCCGAGGTCACGCAGCCCCTCATCACTGCTGATCTCTGCCCTGATACTATCTGGAGTGGGACTGCGGTGCTGACACCGAGGGGTACCTCTTTCCAGGTGCAAAAAGGTTGTCTCCTCCCAGCCAGGTGTTTTATATGATGGGGAGCAGCAAAGAGAACGGGATTGATATCTCTATGTCCAAGCAGGGCCACCCTGAGGTGTGTTTGGCTCTGCTGGTGTTACGGGGGAACATTTAGGGTGTGAGGAATGCTTTGCCTCCTTGCCAGCAGCCCACAAATTCCCATCTAAGACTCTATCAAACAGCTATTTATTCTCTGGCACTGAGGCTAAAATAAGCTTTTTCTGACAACCTTCATCTCTGTGCACCCACTTTTAAAAATTTTTAAAAGGATTTGCACAACTCTAATCAATGTGGATGTAGCAAAGCAGCCAGTTGCAAATGAGCAAACCTGCGGCACGGGGACTTGGCCAGTACAACCTTCCTGAGGTCCATGGAGTCAGTGGAAGGGAAACCTTCCTGCAGGGCAGAGCTGACCAGGGAGCCTGGATGGTGCTGCCGGGTGCGCAGGGAATAACATGGGGCTCGGCTGATGCGGTGCTCACGGTGTTGTTGGTTATTGGTCTCTTTTATGTGGTTTTGGTTTTATTTTGGCAAGGCATGTGTGTAACTGTCCTCTCTTTTCTTCAGGACAGAGTCATCAATCTAATCGTTGGCGGCTTAACGTCCTTGCTGCTTCTAGTAAGTATCCCCCATCCCATCCTGTGTTTGTGCCTCCTTTAGGTGAAAGCCAGAATTCCATTCTAAGCCGGAAGGCAGCGAAACTTCACTGACTAAACAGGCTGCAGTTTGGGGCCCAGGTAGGCAGTCTGGGGCATGTCCGTCTTTTGAAACTCTTTGACAATGGGAGAAGGAGGAGACCTTTCTTCAAGCCATGTTTTAAGCCCCCAACTGTGCAATAAGTAGCCCCAAGTCCATGGGCAGATTGTCCATCCTGGCTGAATGTGGGGCTGGGTGAGATGACAAAGTGCTTAAGACCCAGGAGAACGTGTTTGCTTCTCTTTGTTCCTTCTATTTATGATTTATTTCCCTCTATTTATGGTTTATAGGAGTTTTTCCAAAGTTTGTCACACTGTCTTTAAACCCAGCGCCGTTGTGACTGGAGAGCATCCGTTCTGCGGCCCGCGGCAGTAGCATCATTTGTGAGCCGAGGTGCAGGGAGAGCCAAGGTGCCAGCTGGTGGAAAGCTTGGCTGAAGGGATGCTCCTCCACAGGCAGCGTGCATTCCTGTGCCTGCTGGCTTGCTGAGCACTCGGAGGATGGTTTTCAGCAACAAGGCAGAGTAGCAAAGCTTTCATCATGGGGTTGTTGTGGGTTTTTTTCATCCCTCTAAGTTTGCAGTTGCATCAGAGTGTTTTTCTTTCAGGATTTTTACATTTCCCTCCAGCTCTTCACGGGGTGGGAGTTAAAGAGCAGAGAGGGTTGTGCAGAGCCGAGTGCGAGCGCTGCAGTACCGCCAGCCGTCAGAGTGAGCCTCTTCTCATCGTGGCTCTGACGGCAGGCGAGAGCCAAGTCTTCATCTTTGTTTTCCTCCATACAGGTCACTCTAATCAGTGCTTTTGTCTTCCCGCAACTACCTCCAAAACCTGTGAATATATTTTTTGCTTTCTGCATCTCCTTGTGTTGCATTTCTGCTGGCATTCTTGTAAGTACCGCCACGATGGCCGTGCAAGACTTTGGGTCTAGGAGTAAGGATGTAAAATCTCTTTTACGTGGTGCCACCTTGTCTTTTACACTGTCCCAGAGAATCTTTCTTGCCTCCATAAAACAAGTTGGCAGTGAGAGTGGTCACCAGTTTTGTATTTACTGCAGAGTAAGCGTGTGAACTAAGCCAACTTCTGCAGACCAGCTCTGGTGCAAGACTTGTCAGCCCTGTGACAATGCCACCTGTAGCTGCCAAAGCAGGAACCTGGAGAGCAGAGCAGGGAGATGAGAATGTGGAGATGGATTGTGCTGCAGAAGACTAGGGGTGGAGCAGAGCACTTGAACTGGTGGGGCCAGCTAGGCACTTGCAGAAGTCTGTGACCTTTCAGGCACAGGGGATGAGTTACAGTGGCAGGAAGCTGCTGCAGGTGGCATTTCATCAGGGCAGTGGCAGACCTTCCTCTACTCAACGGTTGTGCTAGCCCAGGCGAGTTGGTCCTAAGCAGTGCCAAAGGGAACTGGCAGGTCACAGTTCATAAAATGGTTTGGGTTTGAAGGGACCTTCAAAGCTCATCTAATCCAACGCCCTGCCATGGGCAAGGACATCAGTGGCTTCTTCCTCTGATGTAGATTTTTGTACTTGGAGCATTCTCCTTCCTTGAGCAGTGGCTTGGAACAGTTATGGCCCTGAGACCCTGCCCCTCACTGCTGGGTAAGCTGGGAAGTTGCTCTGTGTGCCTGGTTCTACAGCTGGTAGCTATGACTGCCCAGGATAGATTGTGTAGTGCTAAACCTGATGGTTGTCTTTATCAACCAGGGTGTAGACAGTTTTAAGTGTTCAAAAACCCAACCAACCCACCCATCTTCTTCAACAAAGTGGACAAGATAACTTGTGTCTTCATAGCTAACCTGGCACCCTAGTTTCACAAACAAAAAGCCTTGTTTTGGGGAGAAACACCTTGCCAAATAGTCTTGTTTGTGTATTCCACAAGCATGCTAAGGAAACAGGTGGCATGTCTTAACTGTTAAGAAAACTACCTGGACTCTACACCTCATCTACTCTAGTTGGATGAAGCTGGGTTGTTTTACAGAAAAAAACCCCAACAGGTTTAGAAGTTGCCAGTTCAGTCACCCTGGGAAGCTTCCTCAGAAGGACCCGGCCTTTTAAAGTAATACAGACTTTTCCTCTCTTCTAGAATTACTGGTATCGACAAGGAGACCTGGAACCTAAATTCAGGAACCTAATTTACTATATATTATTTTCTATTGTCATGTTATGTATATGTGCCAACCTGTACTTCCATGAAGTGGGTAAATGATGGACATTGGGAATACCCAGCGATGATGCTACTGTGTCAGACTGCTTCCAGCTCAGCTCTCGGCTTTACCCAAGACATTTACGTGAGGACAATCAGCCTGAGAGGAAAGAAGTGGGTTGTGCAAGGACAAATCAGTACATGATTTTCATGTAAAATGTATATGTAATGTCCCTCTTGTTGGGGAGAATTATTGCCATAAGACGTGACATTCTGCTTTTTTTTGAAGAGCTACCGTTGCACTTAATGAACATTCCAGTTGTACTGATGTTTCAAGATGGCACAAGCTTTTTCATTTTGGAAAAAAATGCGTTTTTTTATTCTGTACAAATAAACTGCAGCATTGCAAAGATCTGTAGCAGTATAAATAAATGGCATCTTACAGTTACGTAAGACAAATACTCTTTATTTCATTTAAACTGAATATACAATTATTTCTGTTCCCTAGGCAACCGTTTGAAACTACAACTTATTTTTCACATTAACAAAACCACGGACTGAAAAAGACCAACTCTTGATTATGAAGAGCTAATTACAGAAATAAATAAAATAATTTATACATGAGTCTTTATTTTCTATAGCTTTTTCTCTCGATCCCTAGCTAACAGGCTCCTGCTCAGCCTAGTGTCTGTTTCAAGCCCTCCAACATAGGAAATAATTGGCTTCCTTTCCCTCGGGGCTCTCTGCCCATATTCTCACAGAGTTATTTCTCCAAGACTTTGCCACCTCCACACCACCCCCTCACCTACTAACTTCTGCATAAATCACCTCTGGAGAGGTGGCTGGTAGTGTCATGTAAACAGCACGAGAGACAAATGTTCCAGCCTACTCACAACAATCTTCAAAGAAGTTACAAGCCTGTGGGGGAAGGCTGGTGGGTCCCAGTAGCTTCCCTTTCTCATAGCCCTTCCCTTTTTATTCAGCTTGCTGTAGTGATGAAGGAAAAAAAAAAAAAAATTTCCACAAGTGATCTCTCTGAGCTCTGTCCGTTGCCAGCAACGGACTCCTCAGGAACAAGCAGACCAGGCAAGTCCCATAAGCATCTGTGCCGCCTTCCTATGCTGGAGATGTCCTAACAAACCAGATGAGATGGGAATACAGAGCATTTCTTCATGATGCTGCCCGTGCTCCCTGAAGTCTTTGATGGAATACAACATTTCTTCCTGAAAGGTAACAAACAGTCTCTTACTCCATGTATTACAAGAGTCAGTAAGTGCAGAAATCCTCACCCATTCTTCATGAATCATGTGCAAACTCATTCTTGCTGCAGCACCGCGAGGCTACAGTCCACAGTCCTTGACTCCTGGCCAGATTTCCAGCGGTGCAGTTCAGCACACCGGTAACAAGTCAGATCAGAGTTGGCCACGTGGATCCTAGCAGCGAGCAGAGAACCACTGCAGCAGAGGTTCTTAAACACACTGAAACGTCCTGGCTGAGGCACAGCACATCAGGCTTGGGTTGGCTGCTCTGTAACCCTTCACAAATGAGGTAAATAGCCTGAGCAGAGAAGGTGCACCGTAGTCACTCCAAACTGGAAGTTTCTGTTTCGAGATACGGACTGACTGCTTGCTTTGGAAAGGTGGCACAGGGTTGTAACTAATTTCACAATGCAAACGTGGTCAATAGAAAATGGACACGATTACTGCTTCTCAGTGACAGCTCACTAAGTCTTCAACGTCCTTTGAATCTTCTGAGTCAGGACTGCCCAATGATGAGCCAATAATGTGTGACCCATCTCCGTGATGCTGCAGGATAGGATCTGTCAAGAGACGTACTACATTAGAACTATTATTGACCGTGCCGTTATAACAAGATATAATGCACAGACTTAGGAGACAGAAAACGCAGTCTGGAATTCGAACCAATTTTAAGTATGTTGCTCAAACTAGGAAATTCTCAATTTCTAGTTTCAAGGTAAGCTATGACTCATATGGATGCACCTGGTTCGGCTCACATTTGGATTCATCAGGTATTACTGGCTCAGGCCTAGTGCTGACCCTCTGATGGCTCTGCAAGAAGATCTTTCCGCTGGAAAGGAGTATATGTTAGGTAGAGCAGTGGGAAAATTAATCTGTGCTGCTTCCAAGTCTGAAATGACTCTTGGCATTGGGAAGCGTGGCACAACCTGGCAAACCCTTCCAGTTGAGTGTTGTGCAAACCCCAAACAGCCCAGCCCCTCACCACGAGAGGCATCAAGTGCATTTCTGATGCCTCTGGTCTTCTCTTGGATAAAAAAAAAAAATCATTCAAGCACCAGGCATGAAGAAAAGCACACTGTAGAAGAGAGTTACTCATTAGCCTATGTGTACTAATTCATGGGTCAAGGGTGATGGAAACAGCTCAGCAAGTCAGGAAGCAGCTTCTGTTCTAATGCTTTTCCCACAACGTTAAGTGGGACTTTATTCCGCTTCTACTGATCCCATTTGGGTAACCAACTCCCTTAACATTTCATAGCAATGATATGGAAAATTGTTTAAGGGAAAGCAAGCATCTGTGAAGGGTTCTTTACAGGAACTCTAAAGTGCCACACTGCTTTAATGAATCTGAACTCCAGCACCAACCACATACAGGGACTGTGGTACCTGTTAGTGTTGTCAGGGGCAAGACCGATTCGCTGTCTATATCATCCGTCGCCTGGATAAAACCATGGGAAGAAGGAACAATGAGCACAGTCTCATCATCTATCGTAGGCTGATCGACTTGTTCTTCTATCGTTGGAGAATCCAGGTCCTGCACGACACCGAAGAACGGGACATGAGGGTGTACTCTTGGTAAAATAAACCGAAACGCCTGCTTGGCTCAGCCGTACTCCCCAGTAAGCAACAGACTCCCTGGATGAACTTTATCTCATTGAACTGCAGCATCCGAGCTAGTTCACTTCAGCATTTATAAGGCATGTTTCATCCCAGTTGCAGGCATCTAAAGACAAGATCTAAACAATTCTAACCTGTGAGCAGTATGAGGGCAGGGGGAAAGGAAAGGAGAGACTGCAAGGCGGTGATAAAATATTTTGTCTATCAAGGGGAATAGTTAAGCTTCTCCACTACTTGCTGTCTAGATGTTCTGAGATACTGAAGCAATACCTTTATAGTACTCAGCGGCTTCACAAACGCAAGAACTTTACCTGAACTGAAGTTTCACAACTTCTGCTTCTGTGCCAAGTTTTAACTACTGACACAGAGTTCAAAAGACCCACTTCAATTGCCGTGCTGTGCCTGCCGTGTCAGTTTGTAGGTTGGCTCTAAACATTTTTAGCTGAACCCGATCAAAACATTTGGCAACACACCGATTCCTTCCAGGGACAAGTTGTCAATACCCCTGCTCTCTTCCAGTCCTGCAATAGCTGCTGCTGCCTCTTCCCTGGTTCTTCCAGTGCTGGAATGGCAGTAACACACCTGGGCTTACTCAGTGTCACAGCACACTCCGGCACACTCCTGGTTCTGCAAACGCAGTGAGAAGACATCCTAGATAGTACTACCAGAATAAGCAGAGTTGTTTTGATTCCAGTTTTTGTGTGTAATGCATAAGGTTTGTTCAAGACTCACTGATGCAGAACACTAGCAGCCGCGGAGTGAACGGTACCTGGATTTATCACAGTTTTCAGAGGGAGCCAGAAATGTCTGGGAGAGGTTACAGCCCTCTGTTCAAGAAAGTCCTGTAGTTCCTCCACCTAGTTCTTTTAAGACAACTTGTTTCCCTGCATAGTTTCACAATGTTTTTGCAGAGGCAACTCCCTGCGAACCCCTTCCCTGGTGCTGCTCAAGAGGAGTTGACGAGCTGTGCTACAGCTCAGCGCATCAGACACGGGCCAGAGGCGGCCCCATTGCTGCGAGCTGCGGTCTGGCCGACCTGCAAGAGCAGCTTCCCGCAGAGAGCCCAGCTCAACCAGCCCACGACAGGCAGTTACGTTGCGAGGCTTGAAACTAGGAAGAGGAGGCGTGAAAAGCCAAAGAAGCCATTGTGGTAAATGGGCACCTTTCCCAGTCAGAAATAATAAACCCCTGCAGCATGACTGCCTGCTTCTCCGCTTCCCACACCCACAGTGACAATACGATACAATGCATTAAAATAACACTTGACTGAAAAAAAAGAAAAATTTAGGCATGTCTTTCTAGAGTAACTTTTCGCTTAAAATCACTCACAGACAGTTCACTATTTCCTAGAATTTAAATACACATGTCAAACTTGAATCCGACTAGAAGTCTGAGGCAAATGTGAATTCCAAATTCAGTTTCTCTGTATAAAAAAAAGTTTAGCACCTCTTTATATCCTGCTAGCCATAAATGATTTCAACAAAGTTTATTTAGGAACTAGGTTTATAGCAGAAGTTTACTAATTCTACCTCAAGAAGCTGAAATTTTAAACAGAGTAGAAAGCCAATGGGCTGCCTCAAGTGTTGAGATTCTCATCTTATCAGCTGTGTGAACCATGAGATAAGAAAGAAGAAAACAGAAGAAATTCAAACGCTTCTGTGGTAGCAGACTGTTGGGACGTACAAAGATCCTCCTCTTTGTAAAAGCGTAACGGAGAAGCAGTGTCTGTTACAAACTCTTTGAAAGCCAAGGCCTAACCAAATCAAAGCATTTCAACAATGGATTTTCAAGACTGATAAAGCAAAATTACAGCAACTGTGGAGCACAGTGTTTTAGGAACAGGATGGGGTTATTTGAATCTAACTCATCCCTTCCCACAACCTAACCTAATCAATCTTCTAAGGAAAGATGTATTTTTTACCCACTACAGAGAGCTGTCTTCTTTTTAGCATCTCCATTTTCCTTGATGTACTCATTACTGTAGTTCCAGCAACTAAAAGATGGAGGAATTTAGTATAAACAATCCAAATGCGTGAAATAATCTGTATAAAATCATTTCTGCATCTTGGGCGTTGGAGTTGAATGAAACTGAGGCCAGAGAGAGAAACAGCGTAAATATTTCAAGGTGCACCACGGTTTCAATTTCTGAGGACTTCTACTAAACATACTACTCCAGCTAAGTATCTGTTAAATTGGAATTTGAAGTAAGTTACTAGTTTTGCAAAGCAAAATCTAAATATTCTACCTCACCTGCCTTGCTCAGCAGTCTATCTGTAAACTACATGTGCTGGACAATTAACAACCTCATTTAAAGCAACAGCATCAAATAGTAATCAGATGAAGGCAACCGTTCAGTGCCACTAATATTGCTGCTTTCCACAGTCATCATGCAAAAGTACCCTGCGTAGAGAAGCAACTCCACAGCTAGTGAGGCATTCAATGATTCAGATGAAGTCAATAAGCCTTAGTAGCAAATAAAACGCTGTCACACCCATAACACATGAATGAAGCCCATTGATACGAAGATCTGAACAAAATTCTCATAGAACTACGATACAGAGGAAATAACCAACATATTGCATACAAATAGCTTAACATAAAAGTCAAAGACACAATGGAATCATTCTCCACAGAGAAATGGGGAAACATCAAGTATGATGCGCTCCCTTACCTCAGTGACGTAAGTGCTGGGTAGATCAGAGTGAGAATCCTCTTCCCGTTTCAGGGTGGCATCTGAAATCTCCTCCTCGGTTCTTACCATAACTCCATCCATCAGCTCACTACTATTCCTGCTGCTGAATTTGGAGGCATCGTCTTCATTGTAGGCTGACTGTTCTTCATCACTCAGCTTGGACTGATGGATATCGTCTGGGAAGGTATTTGTTTCCAAGGTGTCAGGAGGATCTGTCAGGTCAGCTGACTGAAGATCCGAATCAACAGTAAGTTCTGCCTGAGTGACAGAGGAGGAGATGTCTTCAGCAGCAACGGTGCGGATTATGACACTCGGCGTGTGGCACTGCACTGTGACATTGTCACTTGTATTTAACAAATGCTCTGGCTGTAAGCAGTATTTGCAAAAGAAGAAAAACAAAATCAACAAAAAGTCAGAGACTTTCATCCAAGAAATTTCAAATCTTTCAGCAAATAAAAGGATTCAAAGAAGTCTTTACTAAGTGTATTTTACATATATACTTTGTCAGCCCAA
This sequence comes from Baryphthengus martii, assembly GCA_013396935.1. Lineage (NCBI taxonomy): Eukaryota > Metazoa > Chordata > Aves > Coraciiformes > Momotidae > Baryphthengus > Baryphthengus martii. The sequence goes on from VWZK01002264.1 coordinate 166,376, forward strand.
ATCATCTGTTGACCTTTCCTGGCCCTAAATGATGAATTTGTAGACTGAATTTGGTGTCAGCTGTTCTTTAAGTCACAAATAAATACATAAAATGAAAGAGGCAACTGACAGGGGAGGATCACTGTAAAGTTTTCCCCTGAATTTCGCACTGCTTTTGTTATTCAGTCTCCAGTTTGCTTCCCCTTACTTCCTTCTAATAAAAAGTAATACTGTCATTACTGTACAAGTTTTGTGAACACCAGTATTCATTTGTGAGAGTAACTGGAAATATCAGAAAACCGCAATATTTTGTTGTGCTGGGGGACAAGCCACTAGATGGAGACATCACGTTCAGCCACAGTAAGAACTAAGTTGCTTTACCGAGCCAAGTTTTGAAGCCACTTGAAGTTGCTTTTTAAAAACAATATGAAAAAAGAAATTCTCACTCCAGTATTTTAAGCAAAGTAGCACTGTTCTGACTTACAAACCGCTTTGCAAATTTAAGGGACATGCATTATTACATTCCACTCCCACCACTGCCCAAACTCCTGTCTTTCTTTCCACTGCTCCAGACACGTACCGATAAGGCATGAACTATGATCTGCTCTGGGGAGGCCGGAGCAGCAGCAGCAGCTGTCAGGGTCATGGCAGGACTGGTTGTCAGTGTTAAAGGCAGGCCTTGGCTTGAGCTTGTCTGCAGTAAGTATGTTCCTGGTGTTCCAGTCGGCTGGAGATGGAAAGACTACAAAAGACAACCCAAGTGTAACACCCAAACAGGTTGCCTTCCTGGCCCACACCCAACGCTCAGAGCAGATTTATTTACGTGAACCAGCCTATAACTGGAAAACAAACAAACCAACCAACCAATCCAATCCCTATGGCATCGATTGCTTTACTGCACTCAAAAAGTAGAAAGCAAGTCACGCACAGCCTTAGGCTACCAAGGCAAGTATTAAGGCTGAGTCAAGCAGGACTGTACTATGCTGGACAACAGCAGGCAAGAAAAGAACAAATTCAACTTACTCTAACATTGAGATGAAAAAGAAACTGTACTATAAATTAGATTACAATAGAACTGCAAGAATCTTTACTTGCTGGGAGCTTCCTGTGGCTCTGTTATGTCTGATTTCAGCAAAACAAAAAAACAAGGACAAAGGAAAGCTTCATAGCACTAAGGCATCGAGGCAGATTTAATCATTTAATGGTAATTCATATTTTACTCCATAGCCCTAATGAATTACACTTTTAGAAGTACATTTTGCTTTGAACTTTTAAGTTTTGAATCTCTTTCTTTCCACTTGAACTACATTTTTTTTTGCAGGGTATGTGTGCGTGGTATGTGTGTTGGGAAATGCACAGTTCCATAGCCTAAGAAGTAGCTGTGCTTAAAAGAAAAAAACACAGTAGCAAATACCAGTTCTCTGTTACTTACTGGAAGAATCTCAAAGGTCTGTAATGTTCCACTGTTTAGTGTTATTGTCTCAGAGTCAACAGTAGCAGCAGGGGAATCGGTTGAGGCTGCAAAAGGAAGAAAAAAGAAAAAGAAAGTATGTAAACCAAAATGTTTCAGCCCTGCAGAGAACATAAAACGCTATAATTACTACATAGCAGTGTACTGTTAATTCCAGTAATAAAGAGAAAACTGGCTGCAGTCCTAATGACAAGGTTCTCTAATTGGTACCCAAGATACAACCCTATTTAAAGACGGCATTCTACAATCCAAAATTGCAAAAGAAAGTATGGATTTAGTGCACAGGGATGTGAGCAGACAAAGTCATCTAACGTGATCTAATTACCTTTTGTAATGACATTTGTAAGAATTTCTGGTGTAACAATATCCTTTGGATCATGTGTTACTTGTTTGAAACTGGTGTCCCTTTAATCTTGCTGTTTCCCACAGACCTTTTTTTTGTATTTTTAACTTTTTCTGCCCTCCATAGCATGTCCACCACTGATGAAACATCAAATGCTCCCCAAGATATTTGCCTAAACTGTGTGTTATGACTGCACTGTATAAAAGCTCTAAGTATTCTTACTACAAGTGTGTAATTATTTATGCAGTTATCTCCATTAATTCTAAAAGTAATGAAGAGAAGCACTGAAAACAGCTTAGTATAGGACATTTCAAGATCACCAGGTCCAAGCAACTTGTACCCAAAGCTTTGTAAGATATCGAAAGAACTATTCAGAACTGTAATTATGATTTTGCTTACTCTTAAAAAACTCAAAAGTTCTAGGAAGCCGGAGGAAAGCTGATACTTTGCCTGGGATTATGTGGTAATTCCATAAATACCAAAAGGGTAAAAGATTTACATGACGACAGCAGTGCTCCATGCACTGGAAACTTGGCCATCTCAGACTCAGGAGCTTCAAACTAGAATAATTTTGGTCTCTTAGGAACATATAAGATCTGATTTTGAAGCTTTCATTGTTGTTGTGGCATGTTTAAGGTTTCCTGCTGAGATTTCCTGGCACCCAGCAGCAGACAGCTGTAAAGTGTAGCCTGCCTGTTACCTAGATGGTTACGTTCATAAAGCTTGCAGGGATGACGCCTTTGAAACCTTCAGCCTTCTATCAAGTGCAGCTGAAAGTGGTTTATAGGTTCAGCTCTCATGGGATTGGGAAAGACACAATACAAAATTCACTCTGATTACACAAATGGGAATTCTTCAGGAAAGCAGATTAACTGGGGAAAAAGGGTTGTTAGGCAGACAGGGGCAAGTGACATCAGAAAATAACCCTGACAGGATTCAATTCAGAAGGGACTGCTCACCAAAACCCAATAGCTTTGATCAAGCTTGGTTGAAAGTCTGAGACCACTGAGGTATTCCAACAGATAAAAAGTTGTTGGCTTGGTGTTGCGTGGCATTCTAATTAGAAAATACACCAGATAAAATGAAGATGGCACTTAATAAATAGTATTAAGACAGGCTAATCTAACGAAATTCTAAACAGAATCTTGTTTACCCAATGCCTATCTAGTCAATCTGAAGAATCAGTTCTTAGGCTGATTAACTAATTTTGTAATCAAGACTGAAGCACTAAATTTTCCTAATAAAATTAAAAAATGATAAACAGTGCAAAACAGTATAAAATGTAGATGACAGGCTGTATATGGAGTACCTGGATTGCAGTGACTGGAGTTACTTGATGAAATTAGCTACAAAAACAAGCAATAAGCTCTACAATCAAAGCAGACCTGGTAATAAATGTTTGATAATTAGCAAAGTTCATCCTTAAGAGCACGGGAAACACCAACTTAAGCAGATCATCAGCTGAATATCATCGTGACTCAGCAGTCAACACCTTCCGCCTAGAATTAACTGCATAACAAAGAGCAGGACTAAAAAAACCATTATATATCCTCCCTTCAGTGTCCTTCATCAGAACTTAGGGACAGCAATGCATATATTTTATACAACAGGAGGTCTTCTACATACTACTCCTTGTTCTGGACAGGGGCTATCAGAAGAAATTTAAGCAACACACACACATATACACTGCATCTTCATAGAGGCTTGTGAGCCGACGGCTTTTCAAAGAGCATGTTAGTGGCAAGCTCCTGACACCTCCAACCTCTGTGATCAGGTGCTCCAACTGCAGCTTCCTGGTACCACTGTCACAGTAATACTGACGTTTGCCTAACAAAGTTAAAAATGGGCAAATGGAACCCAGAAACCCTTGATATTAAGTTACAGCATGACCAAAGCAGAATTAATAAAATTACTCAAGACATGCCCAGCCTTTCTTCACCATCTTAACGTAAGAAAGCTCTAGGTTTCATTAGAGGACAGCGAGCGGTTCGTTTCAGCTACTTACAGACATGGGTAATTTGGACTGGAATCTGCAAAGCTGCCACAGGGCTTGGTGTGCTGCCCGTGTTCTCCTCTAAGCGAGCCACTCGGATCTGCACGTGCTGAACTCCCGAACTGGAATTAGTGTTTGGTAGTCCACCTCCAGATTTGTTCTCCGAAAGCTGGTGCCCTGGATTGTTTTTTTGGTTCTCATGGAGTTGTTTAAGACCCTTTATCAGCACTGAGAGAAAGAATACTCGTGCTAAAGCATGTTGAAGAAGCACATTGGAAATTGCTGCATGTGAGATTTTAGCCAAGATGAAAAAAGTAATCAAAATCCTTCTGAATTTGGAACCTAAACAATTTACAGAGATATATCAACTAGAAATTTAGCACATACATAAACCACATTTACAGTCAGCTACTGGAATTAATTTGCTTTTCTCAAGGCATCTAGACATTTTAAGATGCTTGGAAAAAAACAGAAAAGCTCATAATATTTTGGACCTCTCTAAAAACACACATGCTCTGTCCTCAAGCTACAATCAAGTGCCAGTATCACTAGTTGTGTAATGCTGCTACCAGAAAGAAACCCTCCAATCTCAGAAAACATGGAAGCGTGTTCGTTCAGCAGGCTGAAAGAAGTGTTACTGGAAATAGGGAGCAGGACAGAATTAATCTCACAGTGGCTATACTACAATTCTTCATCTGTACATGAAACGGTCCATTGCTCCAGTAAAACCACCCAACTTTTGTTCTCTATGATCACTTTGGTTTCATTGAGGCAGCAGTTGACATATACAAGGTTACAAGAACCGAGGCCTCTGTTTTTCTAGCGTTCAATACAGCAAGCTGCTTAAACACAGAATCACAGAATGGTTTGGGTTGGAAAGAATCTTTAAAGGCCATCTAGTCCAACTGCCCTGCAGTGAGCAGGAACACCCTCAACCAGAGCAGGTTGCTCAGAGCCCCGTCTAACCCGACCTTGAATGGCTCCAGGGATGGGGCATCCACCACCACTCTAGGCAACCTGTCTTCCACTCCTGACAGTGCAACATTTTGTCTGGGGAAACAAAGTGGTTGATTTAGCCTGTTGACTCAGTGGCATATTTATATTATGAATTATTTGATGCAACAACTGCCTATTAATATGTGGTGAGCATAACAGGGCTACCCTCTCAATTGCAGCCTCCAGGCATGACTAACATAACCACAGTGATGACCACAGCAAAATTGTTCATTAAATTACACCTTTTATTATGACACAACCAATTCATCTGTTTGTTTGAGTTTTTTTTCCCCTCTCTGCAAGTCAGAGAAAAGGAGGACTGAAAGTCATGGAGACTGAAATGCCCTTTGGCTCAGGCACTAGTTTCTCCAACCAAGAATGAGAAAACACTAAGCAAAAAAAAGTATTTGGGGAACTTCATACTCCTGATTCCTCCTCTCCTCCTCACTGGACAGCTAGTAGTAGATCTACTTTCTGCTTGCAGCTAAGGCTCAGCACCTCACACAGATGACATTTTAACATTTGCAAGGTAACGGATCTAACCTGAGGTGAAACTGTTAGGCTGCAGATACATATCCTCTTCCACCTGAAGAGGTCACTACACCAAAAATCATCATCATTTGAGATCTGACAGCTGAGTTGCTTTATATATGTGCTGTCCCTTTAGCCAAAGTGAGGGGAGTTGGCAAAATCTACTGTTTAGTTGTATATATCGGCTTGGCTTGTTTCAATTGAAACACTTAAGGATTGTTTGTAGGAGCAAGTCAGCCAGCAGATCCCAGGGGCCAGTAACTTCCGGCCAAGGAGCAATGTGCTCTTTGGCCAGCAATGTTGTAAGTAGACTGTAAACCACAGCCTTATTCTTTGCACATTTGTGAAAGGAGCTTTCAGAAGAGAAGTGTGTAAGCAGTACGTTACCAGGGAATGAAACATCTTTGTGGTTTGCAATCTGTCTTTTAATGGTCCACCATTTACTCCGAAGCCACTGTGGTGAGCGGACACTACTCCATCCTTCAGCTAGTAAATCCCAATTGATGTCATTTTCATCAGAAACTTCAAGTTCCGCTATCCTGGCAGGATACAGAAAATATTTACCTGTTAGAAACTACCTTCCAGACTGGAAGGGGTGTTGTACATCTCCGGTCTTGTCACACGTAAGAGCGGCAAAATGGCATGCTAGTGAATAGTCCACCAGGGCTCATCAACTGCCACAGGCTTCCAAGGCGCCACGCTGCCAGAGGTCAAGCAGAATCATAAACAACGGAAGATGGACTAGACCTCTTAGACGTTCCAGCCCATCTCCTTGTCATGCAGGATTATTCTCCTTATTTACATATACGCTAGGACTTTGGTCAGATGGTACTTGCATCTTTTCTCTTTGGAAAATCATTCCCAAAACACATCTCCAAAGCAGGAAATAATTCCTGAGATTCACTCTGAACTTTCACTTAATTAATTTCATGTTATGTTATTTACTTCTAGTTTCTCCTAAATAACACTCATCCGTCCTTAACACAGATTTTGGCCTCCCCTCAGATGCTTCTTAGCCAAAGTAGATGAAGTTAACTAGAGTATTAAACAGTTCCTCATAAATCCATCCCATCAGGATCTCCAGCTAAGAGACAAGCTTCACATAATTTTGGCAGATGTGCACACACTGGATTCTACCAGAATACTGAATACTATAACTACCTGTATAGTCTGAGTACTATAACTATCTCTGCATTGCCTCCAGCTCATCAGTAATGTGGAGCATATAAAAGAGAAGTGAACAGTGAGAGGGGAAAATATTTTTGTGGACGTTAAGGAAAGTTCTCTTCACAAGCCAAACAATAGCACTGAACACTCTTGCTAGCTAAAAACAAGACACAAAAAAACCAACAAAAAAAACCCATAAAAAACAAAAGGAAAAAAGAAAAAAAGCTACCAAAACCAGTTCTGCAGGATGAGTTAAGGATACCTGGACAGACCAAAACAGATACCGTTTGTACAGAAATACTAAGAACTTGTACAGAAATACTAAGAATTATAACCAGTGAATTCTGGAATCAGGTTCCTCATTTTTAGCTCAGCTCATGTCAAAAAGCATCAGTAAGTTAGTGGATATTGCTTTGTAAATAATGCATAGATTCCCTGGGTGTCTTGAATATTTATTCCCACCCAAAACTATCAACCCATAAAAATCCACTGGCTAAAAAGCCTGAGTTAAAGGCATTCAAATTGGGAGGAGGACTGGAGAGAGCAAAAGATTCCAAAATTACTACCAGGATGCCAGTTCAAATGCAGCCAAAAGAAGCCGATATCCAATCGGTGTTTGGTGGCCTACATGAAATTAATTTGCAGTCTCGGTTTAGTTCTTTGTAGACAAGACGTCCACATCACAGAAACCACCACCACACTTGACCCTTGTTGGTCGTCTCAGCAGAGAGGCCAAGAACTGAACGGGCAGGGAGACTGAACTACCCTCCAGTTAAGGGTTAAAATGCATCGGTGGGGCAACGTGTGGGAAGCTTGCACGGTCGCTGCCTGTGCTGTACCTTTTCTGTGGAATAAAGAAGACTTCAGTCTCCAGGGTTTTCAATCTGACACCTTTCACGAACACTAACATTCACTAAAAAAACAAAAAACAAAAAAAGACGTTCAATAAGAAATCTCTGGGAACTGTAAACACAGCAGTGATTTTTGGAGGGTTCTAGAGTTTTTAGTGTCTAAGAAACCAGCAAAATGGACCCCAATGGAATCCTGCTAGCGACATGTATCACAAACCTTTAAAAGTAACTAAAATAACAAACCTCAAGATCAGATTTATTTCATCTTCCTTGGTCCACTCAGTGCCCCCACTTTGTTTCCAGTTGAGATAGTTGAGCCATTTAGAGCGGCATTGCTTTTCGGAGCGCGTCCCGACCCGTTCTGCCACGGCAGCCCACGATACACCTTGAGTGACGATGTCACCTGGCTCTGTGCTAGTTAGCTCATGCACTACCTCTGCCAGTCTTTTTTCTTCTTTCTCTGTCCACTTTCCTGAAAGACAGAAAAACCCTGCAACTCAACTAACAGCTGATGCCCTCTGTTCTGATCAGTAACAGACATTTATCTTCAGTGCCTAACACCTTATTCCAGATGCAAATATTGACTTGTGAAGAAGGTAAAACTGTTCTTACTAACAATTTATATTGATTAACAAATGCATAATTCCATTGTTTTGCTTCCAAATTGCTTTCTCTTTCTCTTGCAGATGAATGAAGCCACACAGAACTTAGGAAAATACTGACCAAAGCAAACTGGTCTGAGCTACCCGAGTTGTATTAGTTGAAGTAACTGAAGCATGCAACAATTTAGTACACAGTAATTACTTGAGGTCTGACTAAATTTCCCTGCTACTGGAATATACACACTAAAAAATAATACTTTACTCCTAAAGTGCATCTATCTCTTAACTGACACCAAATATACAGCCTATGTTTATGAACATTAAACACAAGGGAGAGTACTTTTTAATCCACCTCAGTAAAACGCGCTGCAGTAGCATAAAAGTATGGCAGATAACAGACTGCGAAAATACACCAAGCGTTCCCATCTTTAAGAAGTGAAACTGGACAAACCCGTACCAAATGCATTCTAAAAACGTCCCCAGATTTCATACAGTAAGCTCCTCAGAGCTAAAGGTCTCTGAAAACAGCGCTGACAAAGGCAAAGGTGATGGAGTTTTAAGTAGAATATCCATGACTGACCCCAGCGTTGACCTCACCTGTGTTGCAGGTATCCTTCATCAATCTACAGCGATCTTTCACAGATGAAGCACTTCTCCCCAGTGCAGCTCCTATTGTGGCCCAATCGTTACCGTGTTTTATTCTCAGCCTAAACAGGAACATGCTCATTAGCACTATATGCAGTCATGAGATTACCAAAATACTCTCTAACAAAAACTAAGATGAATGTGCAGTTTACAGGCTTAGAGACAGAATGGGGAGTCACTGTGGCACTACAGCACTAATATTTTCCACTATCACTGCTACTTTTTCTATGCGTTTCTAGAAGCCTTTTGGGCCAGGTTAAGTCACAGGATGCTCACTTGTAAAATGCCTAATATCTAGCTGCTATGAAGGAATGCTGTGAGGCTTAATTACTGTGTTAAATACAATATGAATGTTTAGATAAACAGCCAGCATCCATTCTACACGAGTTCCTCAAGCATTTTCAGGTGGTACAGAGACCACTTGAGAAATCTAAATAATGCCTGATGAAACCCCAGGAATCCTACCATTTAAGTGAAGTAGGACACTGCATAATCACGCTCATAATTTTAACTATTATTTTCCTCCCACAAACGACGACAGGTTGCTTAACATGTTGGGCCATGACTACTTTTGACACATGTGGAACCACAGGCATCTTGTGAATGACATAAACCAGAAAAAAAATGATTCAAACAGATCCATCAATGCCATGAAATGTACTCCCTTCCTTCCTTCCTTCAGTCCAACCTGGTTTCTTCAAACTGCTCAACCCTGGAAAGCTGGAAGAGTAGCTTCAAGGTCTGAAGCCCCTCCTCCTTGACCTGTTAGGTTCACAGTCAAAATCAAGGAGTCTTACTGACTATTTGTGTATCTCCCTAATACTCCACAGGGGAGATCCTACCCTTGACACTTTCTTCAGAAATAACTTTTGCTCAGGTTTCCCAAAGAAAGAGAATTTCTGTTTTTCACAAACAGTAACCGCAGATGTTGACTGTGCTTGTAAAAATCTGAACCATTACTGGTTTCAGTAGAAGGCTTGCTTTAGAACTTTGTTGCATATTGCTTATGGCCTGAATATAGATTAGAAAATATAAAAAAAATCCAATCCAAATGTAGTTTCATTTCTCTTCAGATTAATTCAGTGAACACTACTTTCTGATAGAGTTGGAGCAGTCACTTTTCAATGATTTCTTGTAACAAAACCTGTAAAAATTCCTCAAGCTACTAAATATAAACAAGGTGGTTGTTAATAAAACTACTTACTCTTTAAGCTTTTCAATTTCCTCAGGAGTATACCTAAGCAACAAGTAAATAAAAAGACATTTTTTTAAGCAGAAAGCATACAGCATAAGTATTTTTGTTTTACTAACCACACAGCACGCATTTAATTACAAGGGATTAAGAAATTTCAGATTTAAGAAACAATCTGACTGCTTTGAAAGAACAGGAAGAACAAATGTCATTTTCCACATTAGTGCTTTTCTAAGATTATCTGGTCTGACATTCCTCTCATTTGCCAACAAAACTTCTCATTTTCATTCTTGGTTATTTTACTACTAAGAACAGAATTAGAATTTCATATATTAGTAAAATAAACAGCTCTCAAATAAAATGCTCTATTTTTTCCTTCCTATCTCAGTTCACCGTCACCATAAGGCTGACTTCTCATTAAAAGAAAAAAAAAAATCAGCATCGAGATGGTATTTTTAATTCTCAAACTAGAGGCATAGGGACAAAGATCAATCAGCTAGAAAGAAACTACATCTCAGCAGATCAGTGCTTGTTTATTTTTGTTTTAAGTTGTGGATACCTTCAATTTAACACAACTATTGTCAAGGTTGATCTACCAGAATTCAGCAGAGGTGACACAATTAGGAAGAGCTAGGTCTGTTTGGCTAGAATTTTGTGTCTCACATATAACATGTCCAACATTAAATGCATGACCCTACTCATACCAATAAAACCATGCAGCATTAGAGGTTTTCATACTTTCCAACATGGTTTCTGTCATCATACATGCGAAGGACTCTTCTGTAGACAGCAAAGAGAGGCCGATTCAGACCCCAGGCTATTGTCCTGTAGAAATCTTTTCTTTCGTCTTTTGACATTTCAAATATAATTTCAGTGGCATCTTTTATTCCACGGGCCTAGAAGAAAGTATTTTAAAAAAGAAGTATTTAGGAGAAGTACTTAAAAAAAAAAATCCACCACAAACTACAAACAAAATACCTTAAATAAAGTCTCTGAGAAATCAAGAAGCAGAATTATGCAACTTTCTATGTCAAATACTACAGCCCAAAAGTTAAACTGAGTGTTTATGAAACATCTACCTTAAATACAAACCCTTGAACAGTAGATTTATGTTTGGGTGGTTTTTTGTTTGGTTGGGTTTTTTTATGGTTTTGTTTTTACACCAGAGTCCAGGTAGACACAGAAGTTCTAACTTTCACTCACATTTTAAAAAAGTATCTGTCTAATAGTATATTTTAAGATCAAATCTGAACCATCATTTAGAACATCATGGAAAACACACTGTGGTGGAATTAGCCTGGGGTCATACAAGGGAAGGCTTTCAAATAGCGCTATACCAATTTATTACATAATTTTAGATATTCCTTATTTGAAATCAATTCTTTTTTCAATTAAACGACTCTTCTTGTTCTGATGGAAACTCAAAGTAAATTCAGTAAAAAAAAAATAATGGAGTTCAATAAAAAAAAAAATGGAGTTAAGTATAAAAGGGAATAGCTGTATTTCCATTATTTGGAGCAGTACAAGAAAGTAGATAAATGGGAAAATAATGAATTAAATGAGTTATCAGGAACTCAGAAAAGTTATTTAGCCAGCTTAAACAGTCTTCTCTGGATTTAAAAAATATTATTACATAGGAATGATTTTGTGGCAAATTCTAATACACGTTTGGGCAGGCACACTTTCTACAATTAATACTGAGGATTTTTATACCCATGAAGACTAAACTGAGGGCTTTTTTTATCCACAAATGAAGGATGGTGAACCTGTAATATCCAAGCTATATATTCTCAGCTGTAGAGGCTCAGCTCAAATATCCTCAGCTGCAAGCCTACCACAAATACGACTTACGGGCAATTATCACTGTCAGCATGTTAACTGCATGCCTAGTTTTACAGTGAACTCAGAGATCAATATATTAAGGGAAAGAAAGAAGATACAGGCATCCTAGTAGCAAACAAATACATCCTTTAGTGTAGTAAACAAATCTAGATAGGGCACCAAAGAAGTCTGGAAGTTGCATTCGGTGATTTGTAAGGAAAATTCTCTTTACTAGTGCAATATTCTTCCCCCATCTTCACAGGTTTCATGAGTGATGTGTGTGTATATATATATATATATATATATATATACAGGGAAAGACATTAAGCCACTTGAGCATTCTGACATGACATTTTAAAATGGATGCTATTCAGTATACAAATTAAAAGCAATATTATATTCAGTAGTCTTAAATCCTGTGTATGGATAGAATTTTCTTTTGTATTTCAAGTGGGTAATGACCATTTCTACTACGAGCTGATGAGAATGGCTTATTGTCTATGCTGGGAAGTACTGAAGAAAGTTGGTTTCTAGCAGGATCTGCATGCCCATGTCAACTAGCAGGTAACAGACTCTAAGAGGTACCTTTAAATAACGCTCAATGTTACTCATCAAAATGTCAATTTCTTCCTTGGACCACATCCCCTGCTTCCACTTATGGCCTGAAAAGTGAAATAACAGAATTAATTACTGAAGTGAAAGTCAGCAAATCAACAGGACCAGAAGTATCAGAAAATATGACCCTCATTATTTCAATTAGCAAAAAAAAAGGAGTAATTTTAGCTACTTTAACTAATCTTAAACCAATGTTATTTCATAACTGATAACCAACCCCTAGCAACCGTCAATTAAGGTTTAAATAACATGAGTCAGACCCGTCTTCAAAAACCCTCATCTTCTTTAAGCGCAACACGAATTCCTCTATGTGCTGTCAAGTCACATTTTCAGGCTTTCTCTTCATCCAAAACTAGAAAATTTCTCTTTAAGCTGACAGCTGAAACTTTCATGCACTCATATGATTCCAGAAGCCTGGTTGGACTTAAAATGTGACTCATAATATTACCTGAGGAACTAGCAATAAACTGTTCCCTATCTCTATTTCTTTTTTTTTTTGCATTGGAAATAATGCCCAGAGGTCACAGTCAAGATAAAGACTCATGGCGAGTGTTCTATTCCCCAAATAAAAGTGGCAAACAAATAGACATAAACATTATCATAGAATCATAGAACATTTTCAGCTGGAAGAGACCTTCAAGATCAAGTCCAACCTTTTCCTAGCTCTATCAACACCACTAAATCCCCGCCCTCAATGCAATCTCTGTCCTTAGTAAATATAATGCCCCAGTTAAGCTTTAAAAGCAAAACTAATCAACTTTATTTAGAGAAAAAATTTCGAAGCTCAAGTCTATCAATAAACACTAAAACATTCCCTATATAGATTCCTCTTTTTTTCCCCTCATGCACACCCCATACTTAATATTAGCAGTCACCTATAATTAAGATTATGCTGGTGACCCAGTTTACATACTGGTGTGTGCTGGCTACCTGCCCATCTCTGCTCAGAAAAATCAGGGTACTTCCTTCTCAGCCTGCTAATTACCAGAGCTGAGAGGCAGAACACACCAAAGAGACTGTTGACTCAAATCCAATTATAATGAAAAGTACAGGCATTACTGCTAATTCTGTCGGAACTGATGAGAGAAAACTCTTCCCTTGTGCCTGACGCCTTCAATCTCTTCTAAAGCTACAGAGACAGAACAACCATCCACAACTACAGCTGTGATTCACACCTCCGTCCAAGCACCTGAACTGACTTAAGGGGACACTGCTACTCTTTACATGGAATAACCTTTTAAAACCCAACTATTTTAAGAAAGGAAGTGTATTTTGCACTTTGCGTGTTTGCATATTGCGTGCCAAGATTATTATAAGCTGTCCACGGGTCTCCAAAGAAGGCATCAGCAGGGGGAGCCTGCTCTCAAACGATGAGCTCAGGCAGCACATGTCAAACTCCCGGCTACTGCAAAAGGAGACACACACGGGGATTCCTTCACAGCTGAGCTCTGTGACAGAACATGGAGACCCCAATGAAAGTTCAGCTAGGGTGGATTCTCACATATTTTTCTCAGCTTATTTTATTGGGAATGTCTTCCTCAAATTACTATTCTCTCAATTAGAATCACCAGATTTAGCGCCCTCGTGCATTCACAATCGTAAATGCCACTTGTGATACATGGTCACCATCAAGTGAGATGCTACAGACACCATGGTCACTATGCCTGTGAGATAGCTACAAATGCAGCAGGCTTCTAATATATTTAATGACTACCCGTGGGAGAATCACATTTGAAACATCCTACCTTTATTTGTTAGAGAATCCTTATCCTCTTTGGTTGTGAACCAGGCTTGACTGACAGCTGACACTTCTTCATTGCCCATTGGGGAGATTTCATCCAGCTGTTCATTCTGAAGAATCTTGAAAAGACCAATATGAAATCATCCAATAAGATCTTTATTTCTTTCTATCACCTTGCAATTAACATGGAGACGTAACTTGAAGGAGAATAAAAGCAGCACACACGGTTACCTTGCTAGCTGCTCAGAAAGAGCCACTTTTTAGATATGACATTAAAAATACATTCACCTTTTTTAAAACATCAGTGTAAGATTTAGCATCTTAACATATAGATGTTGTGAGAATTAATCAGAAAACTTTCTTCATCCTGTTTATGTACAGTTAACTGGAAGAGTCTCACGGGCTTTGGTGGAAAGAGGACTACGTCCAACATCTCCAATCTGGAACTTTTAAACATGGTACACCCGCAGTAAGAACTGTATGTAACTGTTAGGACTGGTGACAAGATAAAGCACGTTTAGGCTTGTTACAAAGCTTAATTTATAATCAAAGAATGAGAGCAATAACTTGTCTTCTATGCAAACCATCACAGAGCAAGTAATTACCAGTGGAGGGTTGCATCTATTACTGTTCACTCTATTGCTCTTTGGGCAGTGACACTTCGAGCACAAACTCTTTCAGATATAAAATGATTCAATTGCACTTTTATAGAACAGTGTTTTACACACAAGATCTGTGCTCAAATACATTAGTTTCATCAACATAATCTTACTCTTTTAATAAGCTCTGTCATATGTTTCCCTTTTTATTTAAACTTAAACAAAAATGTACATTGATTAGGTCAATTGTAAAGTTTTCCTGTACCTGAATCTGAGTAACAGTTCCTTCATTCATCTCATCTTCAGCTACCTCAGTGGTAGCAGTCATGGTCACCTCAAAGCTCTGATCATTTTCTGAAACTTCAGAATGGGTAAGTTAGTTTTATACCTTACTCCTGTAACGTTTTTTACGCAAGCTACACGTTTTATAAATCGCCATCTTTGCACTGTAAACTTCACAGACATCTTATTTGGTACTTATTGCTGACACAGTAAAATCATCAAAATAATTATCAACTGTTCCTCTTCATATAATTTAAACATGGGTTTTGAAAATTCCAGTTTTACACTTCACTATAACTAAGAGTTAAAGAGAAACATATAAATAAAATATGTTTGATTTGGTGCAAACATTTGGTACTCTGTTAATGCTACCTTTTTTGGTTCTATCTTCAGTATTTTCCAATTATTAAAGGACAATACCTAAATCTTTTGGTAGCATTCTTTTTCCCCAGTTTTCCTTCAACTTCAACATTACAATGCCTTCACTTCTAATGAGTTTCAGCTAAGTTCCACCAAGGAAATAGCTACTTTAGGTACTGGAAATTGGTGGTTTAACTTGCTAGATCTGTTTTTGCCTCCCTTTGGGAGATTATATTGGACCATCTAATATGCACTAAACTTAAGACTAATTCAGTGCTCAGCCTACCTTTTGGATAACAGTCTCTACTTTAAAAAGACCATATATCTCAATATTGCAAACCACAGAAATACTATCTATACTGTTTGATCATTAAGAAAACCTCATCACTCTTTGCAAGAGGAGAGCCTCTCCTTTGTCGTTCATTCACTTATACTACAACTTACTGAATGCTCCTGTGCCTGTAGTCCTCTCTATCTGCAAGGCATGTTTATTTTGCCAATACTGCAAAATAAACAATATTTATTGGATAACAATTGCCACAAAACCATCCAAGACTCTGAGAGGTGAAGATAATACCTAAGTATATTAACGAAATGTGAATATAAAACACGCAAAATATCGTAAAGTGATACAAAGAGTCTACTTTTAACCTTTACCAACAGAAACATTTGCTACAAGAGGACATAAACTTCAAAGAACTTACTTGGAACTGCAACAACAGAAATGCATGGAGTGGAATCATCAAGGCTCTGATCATCCTCTGATAAGCAAAGTCTCTTATGTGGAGGTTCAGTGCTGTCTTCAGAGTCTACTTCATCAGCATCTAATAACAAACACACACGCAGGTTACTTGCCATTAACAGTGGAGCTTTGGACTAAATTCTGCTAACAAAGTTGACCCAACCAAAAGGTAGAAGCAAATGGAATAGGTTGGTTCAGCGCTTTACTACTGCCTAGGAACTTGGTCTAAGTTATAGGCAGTAACAGTTCACATGATTTATTGAAAATACATTTTCTGGGAGATTTTCCTTGTAAATTCCATCCATAGTCCACTATATGCAAACAAACCCCTTAAGTCTACAGAAATTTGGGTGCATGCTTGGTTCCAAGAATCCATTTTCACTGAAATAAATCAGAACAGCTATACCCTTGTTGGCTACGTACATACAAATTTTTGTGATTTACACCTAGTTTGACGCTTAATCCTTCTTTAAACCGCAACAGAACAAACTGCAGCACAGTAAGCTGAATCCAAGTCGCTCAGAGAATTTGTGGGGAGGGAAGTATGATGGTTGAATCAACGAGAGCAGAAAAAAAAATACTATGCAATACAATTCTATACCATTTTGAGGGCAGTGAAGTATAAGGTTCCCTTCAGTGTCCTGAGTCAAAGTCACAGAGTTCACGGTTTCTACTGTCACTGTGTCAGACTCCTCTTCAACTGTGCTCATACTCAAACCTGAAAGAGCAACACAGAGATTACTTTTCTTCAGTCCAATTGCCACTCTGAGCGCAGTGCTGCTTCCTGCATCTCAGATAAGCAGCATAAACTCCTGTACAGAACGACCAGTCTTCTCTGTTCTTTCACATCAATAATTCCACACTTCAAGGCATTCACCTCACTTTACTTCTCCTGCCTATTTATACATCACACAGGGTAATACCACATAGTTTTAAAGCTAATATTCCAATTAAAAATAGTACCTAAACTCCCTATTCAGGAACATTTGCAATCTAGTGCCTTTAGGCTATTACTTTTCCACATCTGGTACTTTTTGTCTCACCAACGTTTGCTTCACTGCTCATTCAATAAATTTTACTATTATATAACTTAAAGCTAGTCAAGACTGAGAAATATTTTTGTCATGTCATACTGCTCATAGTTTTACTGTTTAGATTGTCAAGCTGCAAAGTTTTATTCTCCTTCCATGCTTTATATCTAAATGTGAAGCCAGTATTTTTTCTTTAGCATTGAAACAACATGAGCAATAGAAAAACTTCATGCAACCAATGACCAGTATAAAAAACTACTCAGAAAATAAGTTATCCAAGGTAAACAGTGTACATTGAAGTCAGTGAACTAGGGCAAAACAAAGTGCTTCTGATAATCTCATATCCAGTATGAAGGTACTACAAACAAACCCAAGGCCTCTAAGAACATCAATTTAAACAACCACTAATTTTGAAATAAAACAAAAACCCACCAGAAAAAGTTTTAATCCACCAGATACAGTTTTAATTCATCTGCTGCACCAGTTAAATGGAATCACATTGGAAGTATCCAGGAGCTCTGCAATGATCCCATTAGTTCTGAGCACCTGGGTTTGGTGACTGTCTTTGGCAGAGCTTTGCAGAAAGAAAATAGCATCTATTTCTCCTTCAAGTGCTCAGTCCTATTAATGAATTTTCTCATATGTCAACCACAGAAAAAAATTTACTTGTAACTTTTATTTTAATGCCAAAATATTGTTATCGACAGTTTTAACTTATGTTGTTAAAAAAATCATTGACTATAGGTTTAAAATAAAAAAAATAAAACTAATCACAATTACATTACAAAGATTCCATGTATCAGGTTGGGACACCCATATGCCCATACGTAAGTGGAACCTACAACCCAGATTTTAAAATCCCTGTGTAACATTAACACTGTTTCAACAAGGAATTACTTATTTTTTAATCAGAAAACACCTTCTTTGGTATTGAAGATTCCCAGAAGCAGCGTCTTCTTGGAAGTATAAAACTCCTGCCAGTCTTTCAATAAAATTACTTATCACCTCTCAAGCTTGATGAAGATTTGGCACATCTTTAAGCACATGCGACTGATTCCTCGAACGAAGTGATATTACCCTTCTGAACACGTCAAAAATTTCAGATACCGTTGACATTTTAAATCAGAGGGTTCTCAAATTTACTTTCATATCTACCATTACAACAGATCCTTGCCACATGCAAGTGTAGGAGGCATTCACTTCCTTGGGATTCATCTGCTTCTGAGTTTTACAGCCTCTGCCCTATCCTTTTCTAGAAGTGATGTTGCTGCACAGCCATAGTACTGATTTTTAAGAACCAAGAGAGGCATCTGTAACTCTAAAATGTGAAGAAAAAAAATCCAAAGTGTTACAGCTAAATTAACAGACTCTAACTTAACCCAGTCTTGCATTATTCATTGAGCTTTTTGGGAGTGAACAAATTGGGTAATTCTAGAGGGCCAAAAGAAATAGAGCAGATTCTCTTTTTCATGTTCATATGTACTTACTGAGTAACTTTTACTACAGGGAACACTGTAGTATAAATTCCCAAAGTTACCTAAAATACCATGGAGGATTTTTGTTTAGTTGGAGCTGAACCGATTAAGATTTCTTTTTATAAAACACATTATGTGAATCACGTACTTCACCTAAAGCTGATCTAGAAGCAGTGGAAACTGTAGCAGCATCCACAGCAGAAGACCATTCCTTCTTTTTGTTGAAAGAATACTGAAACCTGCGTAGATAGAGCAGAGCTGCACCATTCCTTCACCAGTTACTTGGGATTTACTGAGAATCAAACACGTTTACAGGCTTAGGGTCCCAAATCAAAACCACAGAGTAGGTAGGTTTGTCCATTTGTGTTCGCTCCCCTGCTGGTTTGCCAAGTGAGATGAGGAAGAGATCCATAGGAGAAGGATCCACGCATCCAAACCTGGCATTCCCATCTAGGCCGGGGAGGAAGATGACCGATAGCTGCTACCCTGTCGCTTCCACAGGGAGCTGCAATAAGACTCTAAACAGACTCTAACAGCTGGGGCACCACAGCCAACAGCGGCACTGACTGCTCTGATCAAGTCAGACGTCTGCTCTTGTCGGCCTGAGGTCCTGGCCGCTCCTTATGAAGTACCGAGAACTGAACACAGCACATTGTTCAAGGAACTGCCATTTCCTAATAACGTTTCCTCAGTGAGAGTCCCAAACTGAACAGGGTTTTGGCATTTTTTTTGTCAATCTCCTAAAAATAGTTTATCCCAACAGCAAGTGTGGGCTCTGCAGGAAAAAAACAGTAATAATGTTCGTTGTCAGATACTTGACACAAGCTTTCTGAGTAAAGCCTCCATAAAAACTTAGGAAGAGTCAAATCCTTGATTTAACTTGGAAATTCCCATTAACTCTAATGGATATGGCCTTGGACTTCAACTGAAAACTGACTGCAAAGAACATGACGAGTCAAGTCAAAAGTCAAACACAGATTTTGGACATTATTTTTTATTCATTAGACTACACAAATACAAGAAAACTGAAGGAAACAAACTTAGTTCTTTCAAGATACGTTTACACCAGGACATGAATTAGTGATCAAAAGGTGAGGAAAAAAAATAATCTCAAGTAACTGCAATGGTGCTTCTGTGTGAATAGGAAACAACCTCCAGATCTTCTAAAAATCCCTGTTTTACACTTACATAATGACGGAACTACCACATAGGCTGAACATAGATCAAACTGGACATAGGATGGGACCACCTCGTGTTTACGGTGAGCTGGGCGGAGGCAGCACAGTGCTGCTGCAGGAGACAACACCCTCTGAGGCAGGCTGCTTTGGGACTGGCTGCAGGGACACCGTACTCGCCCCGTGTCCTTGATTTATCACGAGATGACAGCAGAAGTCACGCTAAACAATGCTGTAGCACCGCAGAGCTCTGGTAGGATGTGCCACGCAAATTCTGTTTAGTACAGACACCGGCACATCCACCGCGTGTCTGCTCTCCGAAAACTGGAATACGAAGTTGACGACAGCCAACGTTTCTTAATTAGTGACAATTACGACATGAGTGTCTCATCACCCCCAAAGTACCACCCTCTTTTCATAACTTCACTCAGTATGCTTTTGAAAACGTACTGCTTTCTATTGAAGACAAAAGGCTTGCTTTAATTTTAAACACAGGATCCCAGATTTTTCTTTAATCTCTGATTCAAAGTATGTTCTTTCTAGAGATACCAATCTACCACAAATATTTTATGTTTGGAAGGAGAGTGTTGGCTTGTCAGGGAAGGAAACACTGTTGGATGCACGTACACTAACAGGGTGGATGTGCATTATGAAACGCAGAGAAGACAGCAGAATTTTTGATTTTTAAGACAGCAGCTTAGAAATCAGTGTAAATTTAATTAAGTGCTTTTTGGCTTGCTACATATTTGGGGTGCATTTACTAAATCAAACATTTTAAGAGAGTTGCATTACAATTTTAAACAGGTTTCAATATGCAACCAAACAAACAAGAAAATACTTTGCCTACAAGAATCATTTAATATAGAATTTCAATATAAATTTTCCACCAAAGCCATATAATACAGTTGGTTTTATTTATTTGGAAACACGCAGCAGGTTTAAGCAGATAAAACCCACAAAGCTGATTTTATATCAAGTTACAAAAAAATGAGTATTTCTATACAAAATTCCTGCAATTTTAAATCATCTTCATCAGTCAGATGGGCTCAATTATTCTGCAGGCTGTAAAAATGAAGCACTTCTAAGAAACAGTATTTTTACCCTTGCAGACAGAATTCTGTCATTACAATTAGTTATTAACTGAATGTGATGTCTAGTCTTCCATGGGTTGTTGTAAATCTTTTAAAATTTCTACATTAAATTGTATTAAAGGCTGTGTTCTCTACCCTGCACAAAAAGTGAGAGCATATTTCACTAAATCCCGTAAGAAGAAAAAAGCTGAAGTTTATTAAGGGAAGCTTCTGGCTATTGAGACATTTAACTGGAACAATGACATGGGATGCTCTGGGAGTTCAAGGCATTCATTCAAGAATAGCATAAAGGAAATGAAGTCACTACAGTATCCCATATACCTGAGATTTAATGAAGCCTGAATGTTTAGTGTATTCCATACCACAGTTCTTATGTAGTCAACACTTGCAATACATAATCAGGAGGTTTTTACAGCTCAAATAGTGCCCATGCTTTTCTGCTATTACTCAACAAACTCCCTTTTCTCCCCACCAAATGGGTTCTGCTCAAATCTAAAAATCCACTGCACAGAAGTGATCCTTAACATCGTCAGTAACGGATATAAGAGGGGACCAAACCACACCGGTATGGAACAGAAGGACTCCAAAGACCTGAGCTCAAGACACAAAAAGATTTATTAAACTATCAGCATGAGGTAACAGTCCTCTAGTAACAGGTACATTCTACTCATCAGTGGTATTTAGAGAAAGGGGCCATCACAGAAATAGAATATATGCGAGACACAATGGGACAAACTGTTCTCATTTGCATTGATCCAAATCTGGCAGAACTCCATGAGTTCTGGCCTATCCATTGATATTTTAATAAAAAGCAAAGAACATGCTTTAAATGTTACACAGGAGTGGGGGAATAGAATAAAGGTCAAGTCCTAGCCCTTTCAAAAAAAAAAAAAATCCACAGAAAGTTATAGGTTTTCTTTTTCAGTAATAGAAAATGGCTCTCAGGCACAAGTTATGACTATGGATAAAAAGTTTGATAAGACTGATACGTACCAAAATAAATATTCTTTTCCTTTCACACAAGCCCAGTTTCATTCTAAGCAGTCCAGCAACTCCACCTTTATAAACTACTGGCAGAAATTTAGCATGCAATAAAATACTGAAAGTTGATTGTTACCCCCTAATTGTAACATGGCATACAACCAATAAACGCAGCCACAGCTCTGTTGCTTCCTGACACACAGATGAGCACAGAATTAAGGTTTATACATAAGGGATTATTACAAAATGTAAAATACAGTACAGACATGTGATGGTCTTTGTCTCTCATGCACCCACCCACCTTTTATAATTTTAAGTGGTTAAGACAAAAATTAGTATTTTTTAGGCATTTTATTTACAGTGTTTCAATTAATTTTCAGTAAGTCATAAAACATGTAAGAAGTTTCAGTAGGTGTATGGAAAGCAAACATGAAGTTCTTGTCATTGTTACATTCATGTGGATTGATGGAAATCAGAATCTGAATGAGATGTGTCCATCTCACTGCAAAGCCTACCATCTCCTGGTTTTGCAAAGGGATTTTAACTGTGTTGCCAAGAATCCAACTTGCTGCCGTGGCCAGAGCAGTGCTGGCAAATAAAAAGCATTTTCTAGATTACTTCAACACATAACTCACAATGGCCAGGTGGGGCTGAACAATGGTAACTCTGTGAATAAATACAAATACTGTCTGCCAGCTAAAGAGGTAGCCGATACAAATGTAATACGCTTCGCAGTGCCCAAGTGCACAAGCTAAAATAATGAGACTTCAAAAAGGCAAAAAAA
>VWZK01002264.1:189620-228797 GCA_013396935.1 Baryphthengus martii
GCCCGCCCGTCCGTCGCTTCCGCCCCGCCGCGGCGCCAGAAAGCGCACGGCGCGGGGTCTGGCGCGGCAGCGGCGCCACAAAGAGCACGGCGCCTTTCCCTGCCTCGCTGCCGGGGAGGCGGGAAGAGCCCCCTCCCCGGGCTTGGCCCTGAGGAGAAGCTGGTCGTTACAGCCACGCTTCGTTCAGGGCTCGCTCTTCATTTCGCTGCTGCCTCACGACCTCCAATAGAAAAAAAAAAACAAACCAAAACCGAAAAAAGCAAAACCAAGGCGTATTATCAAAAAAGTGATAAAGCAGGGAATGAAGAAGCGTCTAGCGGTGTGTGGCTTGTGGTGCTCACTGCCACACCGACAAAGTACCTGCAGGCACCCTGACCCTTGGCAAAAAAAGTCACCAGGTCCCTTCAGACATGAGTAGATAAGGACAGGAGAGCAAGTGGCATCCCCTGCTCACAATTCTATGTTTAAAAAAGCCCACCTCGTTACACTTCCATCATAAAGTCCCTTTCTCCTTCCTGTATGTGCTGGACTTCCAGCCATATCCTCCCTCAAACCTCAGGACCTCTAAAATCTCCTGTGGACAGCTTTTTTGCAAGTCTTCCTCACAGACTGTAGAGATCCTGAAGCCCTGGGAGAAACAGAATCTGTTTGCCAGGCAGAATTCACATGTCCTAAACATCTGGTGACTTTTAAATACCTTAAAATCTCCAAGGTGTCAAAAGATGCCTGCTGGGGACTGGTCAGCATGACCTGGGGAGCCCTGTGCACTTCTGGAGTAGCAACTAGAGTGAGCCAAGGCAGGACAGATGCCCCATCTAGTCTGGGGTGTCTCAGATGGGGCTAGATGACTGTGGTTAGGCAACTGCATCCTACCCGTAAAGTTTTGGGTCGCTTTGTTTGCCCTGAGCGTGCTAGAACTTTGAGATACTGAGGCGAGCAGGGTCCTCCCTGCATGGCTCTTCCCAGGGAGTTTCTGTGTAAGAGAGCACAGCAAAGCTTGGTTTCATTGTCTCTTACTCTAGATTAAAACTTAGCCATGAAGAAAATGTGGGGATTTGTACCTGTTAAAAAATCAGCCTTGTAGCTGGGATCTGGAAACAGAGGGGCTCAAAATTGTAGTGGGGAGACAAAGCAGGGTAGGAAGGAGATATTGCCCATAAAACTATGGTGGGGAAAGAATGGAGTTGAAATGCATGGCTAGAGACAAGAAGGTAGCTAGGGTAAGAGCTGAAAGCAGGTTTTATAGCATCTGTTTTGTTTGAAGCACACTTAAATTAACCCTGCTGTCTGTGTGCTTGGTCTTTCTGGACATCAGACCTCAGGGATCTCAAATTTAATGCCCAATAGTTGACTTTCAGGGTAAAGTTTAAGTGCCCAGTGCCCTTAGGCACTCCTTGGCCCAAGCAGAGGCACAATTTGCTTTTCCAGGGTTGCATACAGCTGTTGGACTCACCAGCCCACCATCTCTTGCAGCTCCCTCATTTATTATTTTTTTCCCATTTTTTGCAGCAAATGAAGAAGGGAACGAACATTTGTTTTTTTTTTTGAAGTACATCTCTGCTTTGGTTTTGTTTGTTTGTATGTTTGGATTTTTCTTTGTTTTGTTTTGTTTTGTTGCCGTTGTTGTTTTGTTTTGATTTCAAGGCAGCTATGCGCTTGCTTTAAAAATAACAGGAGCTCGCTTAGTTGAGCTGTACCAAAATGCATAATCAGGAGGCTGAGTTCAGACTGTATAGGAAAGAATAATTTTGACATTTCATATATGTCTTTATCAGATGAAAAATTCTAGAAAGACCGCATCTCGTAAGCAGCAAACACAAAGAGGACTCCTTCCATACCATGCTTATTTTCTCCATATGTTATCCCCTCAGTTGTGAGCTTTTTTCATGCTGTGTATAAAGTTTTTCTCATTTTTCTCCTTTTATCTGGATGTACCTTGTAGAAAACAATATTTTAACTGCAAAACCAGTACCTCCTTTTTACATAGTGATGGTGTTCTAAGATGTGTTGTAGTGAGATGATGAGAAACCACCGCTGCCAGATCACGCAGCACGACTTTGTGGGCCGGGGCACCGGGATTTGTATGCCACTGTCCTGTGTCTTAGTCACACATCTGCAAGACCGTTTTGCACAGTTTTGGGATTATGACCTCCATTTGTACCCTATCACTTTCCTGACAGATATGAGGTATAACCACATTTGGGAATATTTACGTTATACCGAGTTCAAGATATCAGTAGAAAAGGCAATGACTGGAGTTCTCTGATATTTCATGAACTGGATAAAATCTTACTCTGTAACAAACTCTTGTTCTGCGGAGCAAATGAGGTTCGTATGTCCTGAGTTGTCTTGTGTTCAGGGAACAATTACATGTATATATACCTACTGAATTAATGAAAGAACGAAACACAGAGTTTTCTATGGACCTAACACTCCTTTTTTTAAAAAGTAGCAGTTTTTTTACCCATCCATAGCTTTCTTTCGGAGGACCTATGTTCTTGGTAGCCACCAGGTGTCTCTAGTGCAATGTGCTCTGGACACACCAGCTTTGTGGCAGAGATGGAGCTTTTCTCCCTTTGCTGCGATGAAGTTAAAGCTAAATTAGCATTGCTCTGTAGGTACAGTACACTCACCACTCCTCAGCAGACATCGGTGGAGAAGTGAGACTTTGGCACTGCTTGATAAGAAGAAGTGAGATGGAGGATCATCAACATGCTGATGACTCACCATGGTGCTCAGTAAATCCTGAAGGCAAAGTATAAATTCTTAATAATCCTAAATCTGATTATATGGGATGGTGACAGGAAGTGTAGAAGACTGAAAGCATGGTATAGATCCTTTTTCTTAATAGAAAAAAAAAAGTTTTAATCTGCGAGATTCAAGAGTAGAAAAGCAAAAAGCAGAAGTTAGAGAAGGCCTTGAATTACATGTATTAAATAGCGGAAGGTGGGCAGGGTGGATGATGTACAGGATGACAAGCAGAGTGCCTGGTCTTAGCAGCCTGTTTTTGAACTGACCTCTCAGAGTGTCGATGATGTAAATATGAAGTAGATGACAGAGGAGAATGGTAATCAATAAAGGAAGCCCGGGAGAAGATCTTGATGTAGCTGGAAGAGAAAATCATAGATCTTGTTTATATTGTCAAATCCATGGGCTGGGGTGTGAACACATCACTTACTGCCAGGCTTAGGGAGGCTGGCATCCCAGGTGATGTGCAGCTTGGGGCCTGGGGGCATCGAAGGCTGGTGGAGCAGTTGCAGGGGTGGGCAGGTACCATGGATGAGCTGACACAGGGACCTCCCTGATGCCAAGTCAGAACGATTAGCAGATGTTTTCCACAGCTCTTTGATTTCTGTCTTTCTCTCTGCAGTTAACTGGCTGGGACCAGGGTACCTAACACTGACGTAAGCTGTTTTAGACATTGAAGTCCTGCAAATCCCAGTGGGCAGTCCAAACTGCTTATGCTTAGATCAACCTACCTCTTACGGCATCCCAGTCTGGGAAGTTCCTTGAGCTCCTAACTTTAGTCTCCCAGGGATACGTGAAGTATTTTTGCTCTGAGATGAACAGCGTCCTCCCATCGTCAGCTCCAGTGAGATGTGCCTCCAGACAAACATTTGGGGTGAAGCTGCTCCTGCTGTTTGTTGTAGAGAGCACTGACATCCCAATAGGTACGCCCTCTCCTGCGGTAGACAGGTACAGGACTATCTCTTGGAGCTTCAGAGGATTTAGTTGTTGTGGGAAAAAAAAGTCTCGAATTTGGCAGATTTTTTACTTTAGTGCCAGTTAGCACCAACTTCTGATCACTGATTCGGGTAGCAAAAAAAAAGACAATTAGACAAACACTCAAGTAAACACATTGTCTTCTCCTTCTGCAGACTCAACTTCCCTTGCGTGCCCAGTGGGTTTACACTTTGGCCATTCCAATGTATTTGGTAAGGTGACAGTGCAGCAGGCTTCTGCCTGGTGTGTAACAGTGTCTTTCTGATGCTGTTTGTTTCTTTATGATCTTCCTCTGCTCTACCCTGGGTTACTGGTGGGCTGCAGTCCCTCAGGGGTGTCCTTGCCCTAGTGTGGGTTGCTGCAGTTCATCAGGAGTGCACCTCTCTGGTATGGAGCATCTCCTTTCAAGAGTACATCTCCAGCCACACATCTCCTCAGCTGTCTCTCCTTCACCTGTCCCTTTACCTGCATCTCCTGCTTTTGCAGCTGCCTTGCCTTCTTCAGTCTGCCTGTGCAGGAGCTCCACACTCTCCTCTGACCAGCTGGTGTTTTGGAACTCAGTGGCTCATTTCCCACAGCTTCAGAGCTGGCCGGAGCAGCTGCCAGAGGCCCAGTGCAGGTCATATTCTCCTCTCATGCAAGGCATCTGCAGACCCCAGCTGCTCAAACCCTGGCCCACCATGCCTCCTGCTTCAGAGGCGAGATGGATTTCCACTCCCTGTGCTGCAAGAAGAACGGGGATCTCAAGACTTTTGACTTCTCAAAGTTCATGGTATATATGAAATAGCTAAGTGTAGAAAAAAATAGTGATTTAAGTGGACTGGGTCTCACCAGGGAGGTCTTGGGTATTATATCTGTGCACTGATGTCAGAACGAGCTTTAGTGATCACGGGAGAATGGTCCTTCTGCTCTGCCTTGGTACATAAGATGTGCCTTGCTTAATGTTGTTTAGTGCACTGGTTCCTGTTCAGGCCCTGGACTGATTTACTCTTCTTGTCTGTGGTTTCACAGGAAGATGCTGTCACACATTGTGCCTTTTTTTTTCCCAGTGTGTTGCAACCCACAGCTCCAGAGGTTCTCCTCATTTGGTTGCATTTGTTTATTGTGCCCGCCTATCTTGAGGTGCTCCCTTTGTCACTTCGGTCTGGTAGAGCTGAACCACTGGTTTGACCCACCAAATATTTTCTGCTGTGATTCCACCCATTCCCAGTTGCACTGACAGGCGTTGGGCTGCTGAGCAGTGGGCTGAGATTCACGGTACAAAAATGCATCTTCATGTCAGTCAGAAAAATTTTGCTCCTAGCAAAAGGCAAGTCCATAGAGAAGAGCCAAACTCTCTCTTGTGGATTATTTCCTGACTAAGCCTTTGTACGTGGGTTTTTCCATCCTTTCCTGAAGAACTGTGTCTTGGTGTCACAGACATGGACATGTTACTCCCTAGGGCAGAGATTTTCTGAGTGGAGGTAGGAGTTGGCACAAGCTGGAGAGAAGAAAACCAGAGGGAAAGACACCTCTCCTCACTGCACTGTCCTGTAAACAGTCCAATTCCTGTTTTTTTTAAATGAGATTACTCATATCTACATAGATTTCTATCTATCTATATATGTATCTAATTATACGTGGGTATAGTAAATATATTCATTACTTATTTATAGAAAAGATATATTTTTGTATACCAGCAAATCTAGTATTTATATAACACTTGTTCATTTACATGCTGACAGTTTGGTAGGTGCTGGCTATGGAGGATTGCTTGCTCAGGCTGCCATCAAAGAGACAGAAGCCAGAAAAAAAGTAACAGAGCATCCTGTGAGCTTGTGTCGCTTCTCCTCTGTGGAGTGAATCTCCTGTAAAAAAGTTATTACCTTGGGGCTTGGCCTAGGAAAAATCCTATAGAGAGTGGTCACTCATTTTGAGACCTTGCCTTTGGTGACAATCTCATGTATTTCCTCACTTGCACCTGAATGAGGCTGTAATGGACTGACCCACCTTGAAAGCCTCTGGCGATACATTTTCAGTGCCTGCTGTGTAACTTAGCCCTGTCTGAGCCCTGGAAAATAGTAGAGAATGTCAATGTATTTAGGAGCCTCCATACACAGTGTGTGGAACTGGGAAGGAGGGCATTTTCCTTTTTTTTTTTTTTCCTGAAACCCCCTACTGAGACACCCAAATTATGATCCCAGTCAGCCTAGGCTGCATGGGCAAACACTTACCACCTGGGTTGTCATCTAGAGGTGCCCAGGGTTAACTCCTCGAGGTTGTGAGCCCTTGCACATTTTGGGTCATCCTTCTAAAGCCTGGGAATTCTGAAGTTGGCTTTGTAGTATTTCATCTGACAGATCTCTGAACCTGTAGTTTACTGATGTTTGCCAAAATGCTAAATAATTTTGATTAGAGTAAATCACATTTTGAGTACCTGCCTTGTCTATTTTGAGAGCAACAGTGACAAAATTTAGTTCTTGCTGTAGGAGGGATAGACAGAAGGGGACGCGTGCTTTCTGCCTGGCCTTGTGGTCAGGGACTCTGGGTGGGCAGGTGAGCAGCAGCTGTGTAATGGAGGGAGGGACAACACAGGAGACAAGAGCTGGTTCCTTGACCTATGTCACCCATAAAACTCCAGTAATTGGAGCTGTATGGTCATGGTCTTGGACTCTCTGAGGAGCCGTGGGAGGAGGATGATGTACTCCACACTGGAAAAACATGTCCTTGGAGCTGCAGGCTGATTTAGCTTTCATGTAGGTTCAGCTTTTGGACAGTGTTTGCCAAATGCTGGTTACTGTGATGGCAATGACAAAGCTCCCGGGCATTTGAGAGGGACAGGGTGTTTTCTTCAGGCAAAATGTACCATTTATCATGTAATTCTGCGCTCAGCTGGCAGATGGTGCTGCAATATATCCAGGAGCTGGGAATCAGCTTCTTCCAACTCAGATGGGTTGTGAGCAAGCAGCATCTATTTCATTCTGTTTTGCTTCTAAATTTGGTTTACTATGAAATGAAATTCTTCTTTTTGTTGTTGTTCTTTCAACTTCGACTATCTAAGCAGGTCGGCCAGTTTTATTTTTGTCTCTTTGGATTAGCACAGAGCTGGCAGGCAGAGCCCAACTCCAAACCCAGATCTTTCTGTTGGAAGAAAAGCTATTCATGGTATTATTTCCCTCAGTGTAGGATTTTCATGTGTTGACAAAACCTGCCTTGTGGGCCCCATGCTGCTCTTGCAGCCTCCCTTTAATAGTAGTAGTGTGGCATTTCTGTCTGTAGATACATCGGAGACACAACCTAAATAATCTCTGAGGGTCACTTCTGCCCTGGTTTTTAATGTTTCTTTTTATCTTGCTTGCTTGATACCGTGGCCCATTGCTGATTGTTTTTCTTGCACCATGCAGTGAGATTAAAGGTTTCTCTGAGTGGTTTCTTTCTGGGAAACAAAAACCACTCCAAAATCAACCCAAACCATTTTCTATTGAAAAAAAGAATATTTGGAAGAATTAGTGAAGGGTGAGATCTGCCTATTTCATCTCTAAATTTAAAGGTTTAAAAAGCTGCTGAAAAATCAGTGTTGGACTTCATCTGCTTTCTAGACCTGCTGTCCAGGAGGTACTTAAACTCTTTACAGAATCACAGAATCATCTAGGTTGGAAAAGACCTTCAAAATCATCAAGTCCAACCATTTACCCTACCCAAGTCCATCGCTACACCATGTCCCCAAGGATCACATCTATATGGCATTTAGACACATCCAGGGACGGTGACTCAACTACCTCCCTGGGCAGCCTGTTCCAATGCCTCACAACCCTTTCCATGAAAAGAAAATTCCTAATGTCTAATCTAAACCTCTCCTGGTGCAGTTTGAGGCCATTCCCTCTCGTTCTGGTGAGAAGAGGCCACTGCCTGCCTCTCTACAGCGTCCTTTCAGGTAGTTGTAGAGAGCAATAAGGTCTCCTCTCAGGCTCCTTTTCTTCAGACTAAAGAGCCCCAGTTCCCTCAGCTGCTCCTCACAGGACTTGTTCTCCAGACCCTGCACCAGCCCTGTTGCCCTTCTCTGGACCCACTCAAGCACCTTGTTGTCTTTCTTGTATTGAGGGACCCAAAACTGAACACAGTACTTGAGGTATGGCCTCACCAATGCCGAGTACAGGGAGGCAATCACCTCCTTGGTCCTGCTGGCCACACCATTTCTAATCCAGGCGAGGATGCTGTTGGCCTTCATGGTCACCTGGGCACACTGCCGGCTCATAGTCATCCACCCATTGAACCAGCACCCCCAAGTCCTTCCAGACAGCTTTCTTTGCTGTCTCTTTGCTTTGCTTGGGAAGGCCCTGGAGCCCTGCACCTATATCATTGGAGAGAGGCTGAAAATGCTAGAGCTGAAGACCAGCAGCACCAAGAAAAAGAAAGACCCTGTTGTGACATCCAGCACAATTGGAGCCAAACAAGGATTTCTGTCACTAGCCTCAGATTTCTCCAGTGAGGGGGTAATGTAAGTGGCCTGCACACTCCAGGGAGTTAGGTGTGAGACCCCTGTTTTGTACTGCCAGGCTGAGCATCAGGCTTCCTACCCTGGGCTCTTCATCAGGCTCTGTGTAAGGTGAGAGGGAGCAGCCCCTCCCAACCTTCACCAGCCCTGCCAGAATGCAGCATGACTGGACTGATCTGGGTTAAGAAAAACAACCAAAATAGGTAGTTTTTTGTTGGTTTTTTTTTTCTGCTGTGCCCTGGATCTTTTCAGTGACCCAGTTTTCAGCACAAGCCCACAGAGCTGTTACAAAGCCACAGAAAAGGGCTGCAGGACATGTTGAGCAGAATGGTTGCAGGGGGAGTACCTTAGAAACCTCTTTGGGTGGCTTCACCACTGAGGAATACATGCCCGTGAACCCATGCCCCACACTGAGGAGCCTGAACAGAAGTCTGCCGACTCCTGGGATTGTGCCAGAAGCTCTCATGCAAAAAGAAGGGAGCACCAGTGCTCCTCTTACATCTTTCCCTTTTAATAAAAATCAGTCCCTTGGGGACCTGTTCTGAGGTGATGGCCAGGTGGACGGGTCTTCTTAGAATGTAGGTATCTAACATTTCCTGTAGATGCCTCACAGTCAAGAGGAGACAGAAGCTGGCTTAGACAAGATCGTCCTCTGGAAATCTCCAGATGCACTTTCCTCTCTCCTTCAACATCTTGACAAATGTCTGCGTTTACATCAGAAGAACCTGGGAGAGGCCTCTGATGTTTAAGCATAATCTGGGCCCTCAGGTGGGAGTACTCAAACTCAGCACTTCATAAACAGCAGCCACAAGGTCAGTCCAGTCGCACATGACCGAGTTCTGCAGATACATTTATCTTGATTGCAATTCCACCTGAAGTCACAAAG
Source organism: Baryphthengus martii (assembly GCA_013396935.1). Classification (NCBI taxonomy): domain Eukaryota; kingdom Metazoa; phylum Chordata; class Aves; order Coraciiformes; family Momotidae; genus Baryphthengus; species Baryphthengus martii. The sequence continues at coordinate 198,704 of VWZK01002264.1, forward strand.
AATCGAGGATTCTCAGTGCGGGATTGTACCCAGTGCCAGTGCCCAGTTTCAGTGGTGATTTAAAGTGACCGTGTCCCTCGTCATGGGCTCTCTCATGTGTTCAGAGCGAGGCTCAGACATGCCAAGTGCCCTTTAGAGTGGACTTCTGTGCCCATGTGCTGATGATGCACTGATGTCAGGGAGGCTGATTGCAAGGGCAGGAAGTCCATCTCTTGGAAAATTCATTGCAGGGTAGGACTTGAAGCCTGAGCCACAGCTGATCTATTTTTTTTTCTATCACAGATGTGGGAAAACTGGTGAAAGTAATCTTCAGAAGCAACCAAAGCAGTAAATTAAATTTGGCAATTTACAGGGCAGTGGCCGGGATAACACAATCCATTTCCAAAAGTGACAGAGTGATATGTTTCTGGACCTTTAACAGGCCTGTATTTCCATGTGATTTGGCAGAAATATGTTTCACTTTCTAATCTGATTTCCTAGGCTAGAGAAAAAGTGACTAAATGAACTGATAATACTACCTGGCAGCTGTCAAATGACTTTTTGCCATCTAGAGAGAAAACGGAAGAACATATGTTCTGAACTCCTGCTACTTAAGTCAGAGGATGAAAGAAATAGAAGGGGTTTAAGTTGGAAATGAGATCATGCATTATGCCCTTTGGACAGCATGTAATCTGGCTAACGGCATCAAGGAGCTATATAAATAACTTCATTAAAATGAACTTGTTTCAAATGAGCTAAATAAATCAGACTCATTTGTCAAAGAGCTGGGATGAAGTAATCAGGTTAATTTAAAGCTGCTCGCTGCGGGGGCGATTCCTGAATTTGTTCCACCAATGAAGCTGCCATCAGTAGCTTCAGTCACCAGTGGGAGCCCTGAGCCCAGCATGAAAATGCAAATTGGGCTTCCACATCTGCATTTTCAGGAGCCCCTCTCTTGTGTCTGTAGCACAGTCTTCACAGTCCCATGGCTGAAGGTGTGTGTTCCAGGGCATTTAAAGGATTATTCAAGACCCACCAAATCTAAGTGCTTCACTGATGAGTGTGAGCTCTCCAGCCCCTTTGCACTCTGCTGTCTACTCTCTGTTTCTGAAAGGTGAAATGAGTTTTCTGGAAAACTAACTGCTTTTGGAATCTATTCTTGTGGTGGTGGGAGGGACTAAATGATGCAATAGGTGTTTTCCACACACTTGCTTCAAATGCTTTGTGTCTGTATTTTCGTTTTTTTTCATTAAACCCTTTGCTTTAGCAGTTTCTGCAGGTGTCCGAAGGATAAATCCGGTTCTTCACGTTACAGATGGACTTGCTCCTCCATGATCCCAACAACCCTTACCTTTCTAGGGATGAATAATTAATTCCCTGCTGTGAACGCACTGCAGTGGAGTCAGTTGAGCTGTGCAAATTTAGACCGGCTAAGGATGTGACTCAGTAGAGAGTGAATGAGTAGAAAGATTGTCCCGTCCAGATGCAGGCTCTCTGTCTGTCTGTCTTTACTGGTTTACTGCAAACCTCAGTTCTAAGTTGCTTGGATTGTGCTCTGATGGAGATGGAGCAGGAGCTGCCCATACGCCCTCATCATGCATTGTACATCTCACCTTTACACTATAACCTGTATTCCTCTGTGTCACATTTTGAGCACTTTTTTTTCTACCTAGTGGAGGGAAAGAAAGAGGACATGGATCTCATGGAAAATGAGTTTACAATCAGCATTTACAGACAGCCACATTTCAAACAAACGAGTGAGAAATTGATTCTTCACATTTATATCTGCCAAGATCAGTCGGGGGTATGACACGTTGTGCTCTTATGCAATGAATCTGCCCTGAAGTGGCTGTAGCTGACAGCTATGGATTCATCAAATGAGAAACTGGACCATGAATTCAACTTTCAGCAATAAAAAGGCTTTCAGCTCTTTAATGCATCTTGGTCCTGCCTTTTAGTTGTATTCCAGCAATGATCCCCCAGCTCAGGTAAACGGCTGTGCAAATGACTTCAGGCTGCAAGAGAAATTCCTCATTCCTGGGGTGCTGATTTATCCAGCTTGGTTGCTGATAGCAGCCTCTGGGCTACTACAGCCCCGTGAAAGAAAAACAACTTTAGGGATCTGTTCACCAAAGCCTTGGTGGATACTCCAAGCTCACTCCCTCTATCTCCATCAGCTAGGTGACGTACTTCCCGAGGGCTGTCCTGATCACACGTTATCCTCTCGTTCCCAGCCTGCGCTGTACATGTACATAGTTGTGCTTCCTTGTGGAGCACTCTGACCCCACAGGGTTGGTTTGTAAGCTCAGTGGTGTGTGGTTTTAGCAATGTGGGAGCTCGCGTGGTTTCAGTGGAAGGTGTGCAGTCACCACCCACCTCTCAGTGGGGTCAGCACAGCAGCAAGAGCTGGGCAGAAGCTAAAATGCCTTCGCAGAGTCTGGGGTACAGGGGACGACGGCAAAGAGATCCCCAGCTAAGAGCTGCGGGGTTCAGCTCAAAAAGTGATCGAACTAGTAAGTCCTGGACTTTATTATCAGGCTTTTTCCATTGGTTGAGATTCTCTCTGGTCCTGCAAGTCCAAGTTCCAGGGCACCTTTCTCCTCTGGCAGAGATTAATAAACATAGCAGCTCACCTAGGGCCGACAGAGCTGCAGCAGTCACATGAGTCCCCTTGATACCAAATAGCAACCGTGTGTGTGGGGCCAGAGGTTGTGCTGCTGCGCTGTACTTGATGTGATGCAGAATGATGTGCTAATCCGTTAGTAAATGTCGGCATGCTGTCTGCAGTGGAAATCGAATCACTTCCAAGCAGAAAACTGCACTTCAAGTGGGAAAATGACTTGTGTTGTCATGAGTTTCTTCATTATGATAATTTTGATGGTGGCAGTTTCTCTCTGTAGGACTGAAACTCATTATTCTCTCGCTTTGATGAGCAGAAAGGAGTGATCCTCTTAGGGATCTGAATGCATCTGGAAAATCTTTTTGTTATTTCACTTTTATTTTCATGCCAGGTGGGTCACATCCTCCTGATTTATAGTGCTGTAAATCTGGATTTATTCCACCTGGCTAACTCTTGTCAGAATTTGTCTGGTGTTTTTTTAACAGATTTTTAGTTTAAACTGATGAAGTTAGTCAGTTGGACCACTCTTACTAGTGAAGTGAGCAGGATTTACGTTTCAGATACCAGACTCATTCTTTCAAGGGAGGTGTAAAAGCTTTCTAATCATCTTGGACCAACCAGAAGTAAAATAAAGCACAAAATATTACGCTCATGAACATATGGCTGGTTTCCTGTATTGTAGCAGTGACTGCTGTATTGCAACCTGCATTCCCATTCCCATTGTAATTTCTCTTTTCATCTGCTGACTTGTTTTTGAGACAAATCTGTTCCCAAATTAAATCAGCAGAAATCCTTAACTATGTTAAGTGATTGCTGGCAGGGCACCTTCCAGTGCAGCTCATTATCTAGAAGGAGCAGGCCACAGGAGAAGGAGGTGATGGTTGTGGCAGAGGTCACTTGATGACAATAAGAAATTTGGAAGGGGCATTTCAGCTAGAAGCAGCATCTGTATTTTCATCTCCTCTCACTAAATCCAAAATGTTTCTGAAACTCAGAAACAGCCTTTTCAAACATTGATAACAAGGCAAAACTACTGGCAGAAAATGAGGCATTATATCATTAAAAAAACAGTTTTGGCCACCAATCTAATGAACAGTGAACGGACACCTGGCCTGACTCTAACAGGTGATTCTGAGTTATCTGTGTAGAAAATTATTTTTTATCTCTGTAGCTGATGAGGCAGGTCACTGGTGATCAGAAAAATCTATGTTCAGGAGGAAAAAGGCATCTCTGCTTACAGGACTGACGAGAAGAATGATTTACAAAATCACTTCTTTCCGCCTCAAATGAACAATATACCAATTAAAATGTTCTATTGATCAGATAGTTTGGAAAGTCTAAAGTCTTCAATGTTAAGAATGTAGTCTTGAGATCCACTTCTTGCACATTCTTCCCTTTAAGACAATGTGAGCATCCATGTGAGCAGGAGAAAACATACATTCAATGTCTGCAGGATCTTCACCTTTTTCAGCCCAGTCCTGCTGAGAAGTTAAAAATATCATCCCTCAGGATTCCCAGCATGTAAATAATTATATTCTTAACTTCAGTCATTGGCCAATAAGGCCAATGGTCTCCTGGGGTGTATTGAGAAGAGTGTGACCAGCAGGTCAAGGGAGGTTCTTCTCCCTCTCTACTCTGCCCTAGTGAGGCCGTATTAGGAGTGTTGTGTCCAGTTCTGGGATCCTCAGTTCAAGAGGGACAGGGAAATACTGGAGAGGGTCCAGCAGAGGGCTACAGAGATGATTAGGGAACTCGAACATCTCTGTGACAAGGAAAGGCTGAGAGACCTGGGCTTAGAGAAGAGAAGACTGAGTGTGGATCTTATCAATGTTTGTAAATATCTAAAGGGTGAGCATCAAGAGGATGGCGCCAAACTCTTTTCTGTGGTGCCCAGCAACAGGACAAGGGGCAACGGACACAAATTGGAATACAGTAGGTTCCACCTGAACATAAGAAAAATCTTCCTTCCTTTGAGGGTGATGGAGCCCTGGAACAAGCTTCCCAGAGAGGTTGTGGAGTCTCCTTCTCTGGGGAGAGTAAAAACCCTCCTGGATGCATTCCTGGGCAACCCACTCTGGATGAACCTGCTTTAGCAGGGAGGTTGGATGAGATATCTCCAGAGGTCCCTTCCAACCCCTACCATTCTGTGATTCTGTGATATGACTGGTTCGATACATTTGCACGTGTTGGAAGCCAACACTATGCAATTTTTGTAATCAATATTTGGGTATTTAGGGCCTTTTTTTCAGAATGGCTGAAATCCAGAAAGTCATACAATTTAAAGAGCCTGAATTAGAGGTCCTTACACAAGTACTGCAAATCCCTTTCAGACTTTTCTTTGCAAATCCCCCGCTGAGAAATATTGTCAGCTATGGAAAATAGAAATATTTGCCATATATAAGATCAGAAATATTGACAACTAAGGCAAACAGGCCCATGATTAGAAAGCTTAGCAACTCCTGATTATTTTAGAAAAAAAAAAAAGTTCTGGTTACATATATGAAAAAAAATCTTGATAAATACCCAAAGAGAATGCATGGTTGAAAGAATATCAGTTGTAACATCAGCCCTTTCAGCTATTTCAGAGCACCTCATTTCTCCAGAAAAGATACCTTTTAATAATTCACATATCCCTGTAGTGCATGAGACGTCACACACAATTGTGAAGAGTAAATGGGAACATATGGAAGCAAAGCTAAGACAAGTACATTACAATTGTCAGTGAATATTGAAGTTTTTCATTCAATAAAAGAACAAATAAACACTGTTGATATATGTGCAGTGATGTGGCTGAAATCAGTGATTTAATTGTTGTTTCAGGTTGGGGTTTTTTATACTTTTTTTTTCTGTTCTGTACTATGCCTTTAATCTCAGAGCTGTTTGCTGCCTGCTGTGGCAGCAGCTGTGAGTCAGGCCAGTTAGTCTTTCAGGTCTGATGCAGGATGCAGCACATGGAGTCCTGGCTTTTTCCTCTGCCTTTCCCTTTCTAATGAGGATTTGACCATCGAAGCCCTTCTAATTGACATTAGAGAGGAGCTAACCTTTTATATCCTGCTCTTTCAGGCTGATGGAGTTGCCTTAGCTCTAAGACACTGATCATTAGTAGCACAGAAGTCAGACTCCAACATTAAAAAGTGGGTTTCAGGTGTAGAATTCCAGTGTCCTTCAAACTCAGCTCTGAATATTTCCTAAATTTGCAGCTGCTCATATCTGAAGTCGAGGCTGAGAGGCAGCAAGGGCCACTTGTAGAAATTATATATACATCCAACCTTCCCCTGGGTTTGGTAGCATTAAGGAAGTGATTGTGCCCCTGTCTCAGCACTGGTGAGACTGCACCTTGAGTACTGCGTTCAGTTCCGAGCACCACAGCATGAGAAAGACATTGAGGTGCTGGAGCGGGTACAGAGAAGGGCAACGAAGCTGGTGATGGGATTGGAGAACATGCCTTATGAGGAGCGGCTGAGGGAGCTGGGATTGTTTAGCCTGAAGAAGAGGAGGCTGAGAGGAGACCTTATTGCTCTTTACAGCTACCTGAAAGGAGGTTGCAGTGAGGCCGGTGGTGGCCTCTTGTCCCTAGTAACTAACGACAGGACAAGAGGAAATGGCCACAAACTGTGCCAGGGGAAGTTCAGATTAGATATTAGGGAAAATTTCTATACTGGAAGAGTAGTTAAGCATTGGAACAGGCTGCCCAGGGAAGTGGTGGATGTGGCGCTTCGGGACATGGTCTAGTGACCATGGAGGTATTGGATTGAAGGTTGGACTTGATGATCTTGGAGATCCTTTCCAACCTTAATGATTCTATGATTCTGTGAAATGAAGGGATTTGGATGTGGAGCCCTGTCAAAATTCAGAAAGATATTTGTCCTGCGTACTGTGTGAAATCATATGAAGTCTCTCTTGCTCTGTGACCTTCATGGAGTCTGCCCAGCAAGATCAGTTTTTTTCTGTGCAGCTCTTTTTTTAACCTCACAGTGTGTAATGGCTCCATTATGTTCACAAAAAGCTGAGAGAGATGTGAATATAACACTGAAGAAGGGACAAAAGCGTGATGCATTTTCCTGGAAATTATTTCTGTCTGAATTCATTAGTCTCCAAAAATTGGAAAGAGAATTAAGTTCTTAGTAAATTAACAAAACTATTAATGTTGTGCTTTGACAGTAGGAAAAAAACAACATCACAAGGAGAAAAAAAGAGCACATGAAAAAAGCATTTCTCCAACAGCCCAGCAGCATATATGAGAGAGAGATTTCAAAAATGTCTCTATTTGCTCATTACAGGTAATCATTACCTTTTGATTTGAGTAGCTCTGTGCAAATTCATTCCATCCTGCATCTGTAGATGGGAAGTCCCTGACTACTGTAAATACAGGGAAAGAGGCACAGTATAGTGGTAGGGTCACATACACAGTAGGGAACCAGGAGTTATCTCCTCACTTAGCTTCTGCATGGCTGCTTAACTTTGAAGTACTTACGGCTTTTCCAAAAATGAGGCTTTTCTCTAGAAAAGTTGTTGATAAAACCATTATTGGTGTCAGTATTTGGCTTAATCACACACACACACAAAGGGTTTTAAGTTCTATTTACAGTAAGAAAACCCTAAACAAAAATATCCTTTAAAAAAACCTGTATTCTTATTTTCTTTCTCTAGGAAGGAAAAGTCTGAGCTATCCTTTTAAAATACATTAGCTTCTGGGCCATCATCTGTAACACAACTGTTCTCATGGTGTGACATGTCCCAGTTTGAGCTCCTGTACAGGTTTTCACAGGTCCATAACAAGGCTATAGTACAGTTTAGTTCCACGCAAAGGTATAAGACCAACTTCAGACACCAGTCCACACACTGTCGTATTCTAGTGTGTTTTAGCACCTCTCTGCCCCTCTCTCATTGTTGTGAACCTGACAGATTTTCCATTTTTGAGATAAGGAGAACACTATTTACTCTCTCAAAATGCCATGAAGTTTGATTAACATTGATGCAATGTCCCCAAACTCCATAATTAGCAAACATTTGTATTCATTGCTTTCTTGAGTTTGAAATTGCCTCTTTAATTTTGCTTCCTAACGTGGCCACTTAGCCATTGCCAGTTGGAGATCATTTTCCGAACGATACATAGGTTGCTGTGCAGAGGTTGTGTGTCTGCCCAATGATTTGCCCACCACAGTTTGGGAACCACAGTCTCCATCAGAGCTGGAGAAGCACTTCTTTACCTCTGGCTGTCTTTGCCTCTGAGTTTCAAAAGTAGAATTTCCCTACTAGATGAAGTAGGTGTGTAACAGCACAAGCCTTGAATCGTGACCTAGGATGGTGACCCTGACCTCAGCCTGCCTCTTGAATCCTCCAGGCACTGCAGCTGTTGGCTCGCTGGCATGATGCTTAGTTTCTCCTGTGAGATCTTTTATACTTTGTGTAATCAATTAAATAATCCTTGGGTCAGTCAGAGATTTCTCTGCCTTGGAAGTAGACAGTTTCAAGGTACTTTAAACTCAGAGGTACATTCCCCCAGCCCAAGTGAATACGTTTGATGTAAAGCTCTCGGCTATTCCAATGTGTTGGGTTTTTTCCTCTACCTTTTCATGAATAAGCTTGTTCTGTGGTGCAGAAAGCAAGGCAACAATAGACCCCAAATGTCACACAATGGAAAAAAAAATAATTTCCTGGCCATCTGTATTCAGGTTACTGCACTGGCAAACAAAGAAATAAATAATGAGAGAAACATCATGAAGTTCGACAAGGCCAAATGCAAGGTCCTGCACCTGGACCGGGACAATCCCAAGCACAAATACAGGCTGGGCAATGAGTGGATTGAAAGCAGTTCTGTGGAGAAGGACTTGGAGGTGTTGGTGGATGAAAACCTGAATATGGGCCAGCAATGTGTGCTCACAGCCCAGAGATGAAATTGTATCCTAGGCTGCATCAACAGAAGTGTGGCCAGCAGGTTGAGGGAGGTGATTCTCCCCTTTATTCTGCTCTGGTGAGACCCTAACTGGAGCACTGTGTCCAGCTCTGGGGCCCCAACATAAAAAAGACATGGACCTGCTGAGAAGGTCCAGAGAAGGGCCATGAAGATGACAATGGACTGGAACACCTCTTCTATGAAGACAGGCTGAGACAGCTGGGCTTCTTCCGTCTGGAGAAGAGAAGGCTCTTGGATCGTAGAAAAGCCAAGCAGTTGGGACCAACAGCTAGAGAAGCTGGTATTGACAGAGGTCTTGCAAAAGGGGCACATCCTCTTTCTCTCTGGAGGCAGCTACTGCTGAGTGTGAGAAACAGGTATCCCTTTAGTGACAATGTTATATACTGCCTGGGCAAATGAGGGTTGGAGTAGATGATCTTTAAGGTCCCTTCCAACCCAAACCATTCTATGATTACGACAATTATGAGATTTTTTTTTGTGATAAGCGTGAAATCTGATTATTATTACTTACAGCTATCTGATGGCTAGTGCTTCTCGTAGGAGCTGAGAGTCTGAATCAGTATCAACATCTACGTGGCTCAGCATCCTGCGCACAGTGTGTCTGCACAGCTCTATCCAACATCTTACACAAGCAGATGGGGAAGAAACCAACTCCAGCAATGACCTCACCAAGACTGACCTCTGCATTTTGACCTGCCACGAATGAATATCCTCACTATCTGTATAACTGCTGAATCTCTTCCCTAAACATCAGTGCTTGGATGCCAGCGTGAGCTCTCCTCTGTTTCTGCCCACGTTAGTGATTAAGGATGAAATATTATCTGTTACTGTTACAACTGCTTCCATAGATCCAAAGCATCAAAGCCAAGACCAGAACCCCCTTGCATGACTCGCCACAATAAAAAGATGGTTTTGCTCCAGTTTATGTTCTGTTTATCACAGAGGGGATGAATCAACAGACTGAGGAATGCTGGGAAACTGGATCAATGGTGATTTCAGTCTCCCAGGTGCCTTTTCATTGCCAGCTTGTTTGGAGGCACCACTCCTGTACGTGCTAGGAACTGAGGAACTACTGCCATGGGGAAGAGTTGTCTGCATTACTCACAGAAGCAAATCTGTTTGTTGGTTTTTTGTTTTTTTTTTTGTGGACCAAAGTTTCATTTTGTCATTTTGCTCCATGTTGTTAAAAAGCAATATTTGAACTTTCCTCTCACTTTATTAGCATCCACAGTTCCAGGCTGTTGTTTATGACCATTACCTGAAATTGGTATTTGTTGAGCCAGCTGCTGTTTACTTTGGCTCTTGTTTGATCTTTCTCTGTTATAGTTGCAATGGAGGTTTTATCAACTTCCTGATTCCACAGGGCTCAGAGAGAAAGAATTTCTCGACTTACAAAGTGGACGTAGGCAGTCACCATGACATACAGTATCCAGTGTGCTGAAAACAACCTTTGTGTGCAGGCTTCTTGTTCTCCCCCTCAAGCCTTTTTGCTCCTGAAGGGTTGAATGCTGTGCCAAGTATCCTCTGCTCAATGAGAGTTGATGAATTAGATTTTGAGGCTTCACGTGCCTGTTGTTAGTGATATCATTTTGCACTCACACCTGCTTTCAGCAGTGTCACAAAATCAACGTTTAGATACAAGGATCTGCTGTTGCCTTTAACTCTCCTCTTGCATAGCACAAGAGGTGCTTCTGAACCCCACTTAGTAATTTCTGCATCAAGTGGGAAATTCTGTTTCAGCTGTAGCAGACGTTTCAGAATATTATCTGGTCGTGATTTAAAGATTTCTGGGAACATACAGCCCACACAACCCTACACATGTTGTTCTATGACTCACCTTTCCTGTCACCTTTCTTTGCCTTATCTTATTTCTAATGTGAAATTATTTAGCATCAGCTTCCAGCTGGAGCTGGTTCTCATTATGTCTCTTTGGGGAGGAAGGAACTACCTAGAATCCAAAATATTATTCTCATACTGGCTGTGAACAAAACACCTTTTAACCTTCTTTGAATAAATCGGGGCAAAGAGGTATCTTTTCCCTCTTGCTGGGAGCCCTGCTTTCCAGACTTACTTACATTCATTGCATGTCTTTTTTTTTTTTTTTTTTTTTTTTTTCACTTTGCATCACAGATAGATAGGATTGAAGGTATTAGGTGCCTACATTTTGGTTCCACCATTTCACAACCTCAAAAAATATCTGTCAATGACTGACTCTATGAATACTCTGTGGAAAGGTACAAACCATTTCACATACATCTTTTATAGCCGTGAAGAATCAGGGACACCCAGCACTGCAGCTCCCATGTGTGGAACAAAAGGGTTATGTCTATATTTAGCCCCTGTCCAGGGCTAAACTATAGCAGTTGCTCTACCACTCAATGATCTCTCCCCAGCCAAGAAGGGGGATCAGGAAAAGGAGAGAAGACTTGAAGGTTTAAATAAAAATGGATTTAATAAAACTGTAAAATTAATACCAAATGCCAATATAAAGTAAGTAAAGTTATACTCAGCCCAGCAAATGTATAGTGGTCACAAAAAATGGGAAGACAGTGCTCAGGAGCAAGAAGAAGAGCAGGAGCAGGGTCAGAATGAGCCTGAGCAGAAGACCCCAAGCAGGAAATCCCCTGCACAGCAAACTTCCCTCTTTATAATGAACATGACATTTATGTCCTCGTATACATCTGTAGCCAACTCAAGTCAGCTGCCCTGGCTGACTCCAAACTGCTCATGGCCTGCAGATCATGGCAGGCCTAGGGTTCCGTTCCACTGAAACTGGGACAGGTTATCATCTTGATTAAAGAAGTAATGTTGAATCAGAACTAATGTGAAGAGTTGTGATTTCAGGAGCTGCAGAAAGCCACTCCTTCTTTATTAGAGTTATGTTAATTGTATATGGAGAAATCAAGCTCATCAGGAATAGCCTTGCTAGAATGTAATTGCACATTTCCATTTACTTCAACAGGTCTAAAGAGACCTGCAGGATCTCTTCTTTTATTCCAAGCAGCTCACGGCTTGACTTAAGACATGTTAAGTCAATATATTTGTTGAGTGAGCAAATAGTTAACAGCTAAATAGTTCAATGTGCTGTCAATGTAGGCTTTCAAAAAAGCATTGCATAGTCAAGAAAAAGAAATGGGAAACAAAGAGTTGCAAAGCCTCTTCAGTGCTTTTTCTATACACTGCTAATTTCTGTCCTGACAATCTTTCACAGTTGCCTCTGTTTCCTTTACCAGTCACAGGCAATCCTTACCCAGCCCAATCCTACCTACTGGCTGAGGGACAATGATTTGGTTTCCATTTCCAGGGCACGTATCCAACAAGAAAAAATTAAGTCTTTTCTTGTGTTTCTCAAACAAAGATGGCCATTGAGCTCCTGCAGACCATCCAGGTACAGACAGCAGTGCTCTACTACAAAACCAGCTAAATTTCTCTGTGGTAGATAGACCTTGGCTGGATGTCAAGTGTCTACCAGGCCTCTTTATCACTCCTCTCCTCTGCAAGATGGAGGTAGGGGAGAAAATAAGATGGAAAATGCCCATGGCAGGGAGTTGGAAGTAGATGATCTTTAGGGTCCTTTCCAACCCAAAGCATTCTGTGATTCTATGATAAAATAACTATCTCCTGGGTCAACATAAAGGTGGTCAAGATAAAAGGAAAAGCAAAGGCTGTCCACGGAAGCAAAGGAAAACAAAAGATTTTTTTCTCTGCTTCACATCAACAGGCAATGTCCAGCTACTTCCTGGGAACTAGGGCTTCAGTATGTGCAGTGGTTGCTCCAGAAGACAAAAGTCATAATAACCAATGCTCCCCCTCATCCTCCTTTCTCTTAGCTTTTATTACTGACCAGATGCCATATGCTATGGCATATCTCTTTGGTCAGTTTGGGTCAGCTGTCCCCTCCCAAGACCTTGCCCACCCCGAGCCTACTGGTGAGAGGAGAATGTTGGGAGAGGCAGCCTTGATACCGTGTCAGCCCTGCTCAGCAGTAGCCAAAACGCTGGTGTGTAATCAGCACATTTCTAGCTAACAATACTAAGCACAGATCTATGAGGGCTGCTGTGGGGACAATTAACTCCATCTCCAGATCATCCATCGTCATCATCATCCATCCAGCCAGAACCAATACATTCTCTTTTAGGAAGGTCATTACATATTTACTCTTCTACATATTACATCTTCGGTGTCTGGAACTGGTACTTACACGTACCAGCTCTGCAAAGACAGTGAGAGACATTGTAACAGTGTGGAGTTTGGGGACACTCTTCTGATGAATCAGTCACACCGCCTGAGCTTAATTTGTCTGAGCCACGCTGTGGCTGTGGCTGGGTCAGGCCAGGCTGCAAGAGCAGAGCTCTGGGTTCAGAGGGAGGGAGATGGGGTCAGTCCACAGCAGCATTTTTGAAAAAAATGGCTGGATTTTCACTCTATTGCTACGAGAAAAAATAGCTGAACTCTCTGGCAAACCCTGTAGTGAACGCTCACAGTCCAGGTGTTTATATCCTATTTCAATTTCACGTTTTGGAAGGAAACAAAGTGATGAAAGAGAGGGAGGAAAAGCAGGGGAAAGAAAAAAGTGCCTTTGTGTTTGAGCCTGATCTTTGAGTATGAGCCATTTGGATCCTGCAAGAGCCCTGACCTACCTGAATGGACAATACTGGATAAGTGGAAGAAAACTTACTCACTACTTGTGTTTAAGTTTCACAGGTCTTTTAATGCCATTGGGATTTTTTATGAGGTTAAAATATTAATGAAATCTCAGTAGTTAACCTTCAGAAAAATTGCTGAAATGAAAAGCCCTGTGATACTTCAGCTCTGTAAAAGGAGATCTGATATTTAAAAATCAGCCCTGAAAGAACATGTGCTTGTTAATGAGGCAAATGTAATTACACTTAAATAAGACTGCATAGGAACAAGAAGGGAACAGGTGAGGTTCTTCAGGATGGTTGCACCAGAGGGTCATTTTCACTGTTGTGCATCTCCACTGACTTCAATAGGACTGCAGCAGAGCTGGCCTCGAGGAAGCTGTACGTTATCTACAGAGCCAGCACCCCGCTGGAGACCTCACTGCAGAGGAGTGACTCACCCAACTCACATCATCAATACTCCAATGAGAGGAGATGGGCAGAATCACTTGCTGAACAGATGCTCCCTCTACACAAATTAGCTTTCATACCAAAGAGAAATTTCGTGCCTGGTATGAAGCTATTTCAAGCCTGGTGTTCAGCTTTGTGCTTTATTCCCAGAAGAGGGAACGGCTCAGGCTTTCTTTTGCCAAATGGGGGAAAGCTCGTGCAGCCGGCAGCGCCAGAATGACACACAAAAAGGCCAGAGATGACAACTCAGCTCTGCCTGCTTCCAGGCTTCGCTTCCTTGAATTTTTGTGGCTGTTCAAAATGAAAGATAAAAGGAAATGAGGAACTGAAGAGGGAGTTCTCCTCTAACCTTTTGTCTCTCTCCTATCAAAGCTTTCACCTGTGTCTTTATTAGCAATATGCTCTGCATACTTTGAGTTTCGCTGCTTGACGGTACTCCTCCAAACTAGAGGCAGTTGCAACAAGTGCCTTAAAGATGTGTGATCATTAAAATTACAAAGGAACCGGTGATTTCTGGGCAAACTTTGCCAGAAATTTGGCGTTCTACAAATTATAATTGCAAACCGTCACTATGAATATTCATCTATTAAAAAAAAAAAAAAGGTGATGTGAGTGACTTATTAGGTTCTAGGCAGATTTGGAAGCAATTTTGCAGCCAGTGCAAATGAAAAGCATGAGTTTGTCTTCGTGAGGCTACAGTCATTTACAGACTGAAATAACCTCAGCAGAGTGAAATAACCTCAGCAATTTCTGCTTGTTCCCTAAGGCTTTTGTAGGAAGGCATTCAGTGTATCGGGAAACCCAGCAGTATATTTCACAGGAATTAAAGATGACATTGTTAAAAATTTCCTCATGATCACATCTGATCAGCTTACTTGTCTTGGCAAGGCTTTTTAAACCCAGGTGCCTTGGTTCACTGATATACACACCTCATGTCATTTTTTTTTCTGCACAAACTAGCTGCAAAGTGGGCAATACTGAGAGAGCGCCAAATGTACAAATTAAATAGGAAAGACATAAATAATTGGAATAAATCTAGTCTGTACTGCTCTGCAATGGTTTGATATCCGAGCATTAACGCTCTAGCAGCTGGATGATTCAGAGAGGGTTATTTTGGCTTTTGCAAGCTTATGAGCATCATATTAATGAGTATGACAAAAAAAAAGCTTGTATTCGGAGGTGGTGCTGGAGGTGAGATTTGAAGGTAGGAGCTGGACATCTCATTTCCATTGTAATCTAAAGAAGTGGCTGTTTCATACTTATCATGTACACCGTGCATAGGCGAGAGGGCAGGATGGCTAATAGCTTCTGAGGTTTAAAATGTACTCGTATCCACATGCTTTTAATATGACATAGTCTGAATAGTCTAAAAGTTGTCTGATTTCAATTACCACTTAATCTAGGTTAACAAATCTTAGGGAAAACCATATGGCATTTGCTTTTCACTGTAACTCATCTAGAAAATTAATTTAATTTAGTTTTTCCTTGACCGGGTAAAGGGAATAAACTATATTAACTGCTCTTTTTCCTTTAAAAGGTTTATTTGTCCTAGAGTTAGATAGGACTCAAATGTTTGATTTTAACCCTTTATTTTCCAGACAGAAAAAAATATATGAAATCTGAATATTAATGCTTTGGAACCTGAGATTTTAGTAATTTAGAACACGTTTTCTAATGTGTTTTTGAATTTCAGATAATAAAGACTGATATAGCCAGAATTTAAATGGTTTACTGAAGAAAAAAACCCTGTTTTCAAGAATAATAGAAGAGAATTAATTGATTTTACTGAAAGGGACATGGGTGTTGCCGGCTTCTATGTTACACTACAGTTTTGGGTATGTTTTTATGTATACAGGGACACACGCGAACACAAACAAATCTTGCATTTTCTAGTGGGTATTGTTAAGGGCACATAGGTATCTTGCCAGTAGATTTGAGATAAACAAGGTAACAAGAAATATGTGTCATGATTTGCCCTGGATTATTTTTGGGTATTTTATAGTCTTGTAAGCTTTTTGGTTCATTGGTGCATTGTTTTAGGATGCAGGTAATGGATTTTGTCACTGTTCTATCTCTCATTTCCTCATAAATCCGTGAAACAGCAAACTTCTGTGCCATAATTCAGACCTTAAGTTAAATCCATCCATACTATCAGGAAAGAGCTAGAAAAACCTCAAATGCAGTTGCAACTCCAGGACCCTCTATGGTCTCAGAGTTTCTGATGCTCCCTCCTGGATCCCTCACCATCCCTGCCCAGGTAAAAACAGCCATTGACCACTTTCTTCTACCCAAACCAGCCCATGCTTCACAAGCTTTGGAAAACTTGCTGTGACCTCTGTGACCATGACAAACTGACCACAGAATATTTAAATACAAGAAAATCTGTGGTTATCCTCTGAAAGGGCAGGTCCTCCCCACCAAAGGCATAAAGAAATCTACTTGTTTCAAGACCCCGCTCTACTCCACTCTCATGAGACTCCGTCTGGAGTACTGCATCCAGCTCTGGGGACCCCAGAATGAGAAACACATGGACCTTCTCAAGCAGGTCCAGAGGAGGCCACAAAGATGATCATGGGGCTGGAATACCTCTGCTTTGAGGACAGGCTGAAAGAGTCGGGCTTGTTTAGCCTAGAGAAGAGAAGACTCCAGGGGGACCTTATAGCAGCCTTTCAGTCCTTAAAGGGGGCCTATAGGAAAGATGGGGAGGGGCTCATTATCAGGGAGTGTAGTGATAGGACAAGGGGTAATAGTTTTAAAGTGAAGGAGGGTAGATTTAGATTAGATATTATGAAGAAATTCTTTACTGTGAGAGTGGTGAGACACTGGGACAGGTCGTCCAGAGAAGTTGTAGCTGCCCCATCGCTGGAATTGTTCAAGGTCTGGTTGGAAGGGGCTCTGAGCAATCTGGTCTAGTGAGAGGTGCCCCTGCCCATGGCAGGGGCGTTGGAACCAGATGGTCTTTATGATCCCTTCCAACCCGTACCATTCTATGATTCTGTGATTCTATATGCCTGCCCACATTGTACAGAGACTTCTCATCTTGAAGATCTGTAGAAGTTTGGACGCATCCAATAAGAGCACTGTCCCTTTACAGAAGGGCAAGGCTGGGCGACAACACCAGCCGAAGGGCAACAGTATATTCTGGTGATGCTGTAGGAGTTGGGCTTCACCCAAAACAAGGTCCTGCTGAGTCCTTGCCTAAGGGTGATGTCTTCTTAAGGTGGTTCCTCTTCCTTGCCTTTGCCACAAACCAGTGTCAGCCCTGCCAGTGTGACCTTGCTTTCACCCATTTTGCAGCTTTCTCAGCTTGCTGATCACTGAAACTGCTTCACTCCTAATTCAGCTCCTTCTACTCAATCTTCAGTTTATGAGGTACTCATTCATTCTGCAGTCTTACTATGTTGGGATGTTAAATTCCCCCTTACAGTCTATAAGAAGAGACTCTTTAAGTAGATGATTCAGAGTAAGAGCCATTTCATTTGGTCTGACCCAAATCTGGTGTTTATAGCTGTGTACACTCTGAGTATATGACAGGGCTTTCTTCTGTGCTTGTAACAAACTCATCAAATTTGAGGGCAAGTCTTTTTTTAATGTTCTCAGCAAATGAAAATGATTTTTTTTTTTCTTTTTCAGTCGCCATGGGAAGGAGTTGAGAAGCAATTTTGGAGCTGACAACTTTTTGCAAGGCTGATCTAGAATAGTAATTCAAAACTCTTAAAGTCACATTAAACATCTGATCAAAGTGTTTTGGGTTCCATTATCGTGGATTTCTTAAATAGAAGCAGATGGTATTTTACTGTGTGAAAGCATTGAAATTTCTTTCCTTTCAGTTCTATCTAGAGGGAATACTATTCATATGAATTCTTATGTAATCCCTAAAAGTTAACCAACCAAAACCCAAAAGAAATAAAAAACTAGCCTGATTCGCAGAAATCTTCCTAATGAGCTAACTCTGTACCACTCTTTATTGCACCTTCCAAAACCTGGAAGCCCCTGATCCCCCGTGGTTAGAACATTAGCATGTAAACAGGTTTAATGTAATTTATATATTTTGATTGATCAATATTCCCCTTACAAGAAAATTTGAACAGGAAATCATAACTGTCTTTAAGAGTCACTGTAGCTGGGGCTTAGCTAGGAAGCAAATCCTAGCAGGGTCACACCGAAGTCCTTTATCTTACAATTTTAACAGTAACCTGAAATTGTGTAAACTGAATTCTCCCATGAGATCAGGGCTCTCATCGGGCTCCCCCCAGATTTAGAGTTCTGCCCATGTAATTAATACTTTGCTGGAAAAGCATCTAAGATCAATGTTTCCTGAAAAATGCTAGCTTTTATCAAGCATACACAAGTGGGACATTGCTCCCTCCTCATCAGCTTTGCTTCTACTGAATTTATTCTTTGCCCTAGAATTACAACTCAGTAACGTTGTAAGTCTGAGGTTATGTGACAGGCAGGTTCACCTCTGCTTTTTTTCCATGAAGACATGTTTTTGTTAAGCTCCAGCGTTACAATGAAGACTAGGAGAACAGCGGTTTATGCTATATTCTTCCCAAAGCTGCTTTCTGAAGCAATCCAGGGCAGTTCTGTGCTACAGCAGATCTGAGAGGTGATTCTCCCCATGACGTGATTAAAGGCAGAAATATTTTGGGTGACCAAAGTGGATTCTCAGGGGATGATTTTATGAATTAAGCAGGCAGGACTGGTTCTGAAAGCTAGGAGTTGTCCTGGCTGGTCTAAATAAAAATGAAATCTGAATATATATATTTTTCTTTGCTGTATGGAACAATAAGGGCTTCAGGAGTGTCAGACTATTACTGTGACTGATGGAAAGTGAATCCTGACTCTCAGCGCTGTGCATTTCTATGAATTTTGCATAGAGGTTAAGAAAGATAATGATCTCCGTAAAAGCAGCTCCCAGAATTGCTGCACAAGGCTGGGAGTTTCAGTGCCTGGAATGTGGATGAGGTATCTGCTGCCCTGGAGATTGCTTCCAGACCTGCATTTCTAAGATTAGCAAGGACTCTGCTTTTGGTTATCCTGCATAATGGTATCACGTCAATGGGACATGTTGGTTTAATACAAATTGTACATGAGAGCTTTGCATTTCTGCTCAAAAAAATGGATCCTTTTTTTCTGGCCAAAATCAAAGCACTGTTAAAACTCGTAAAGCATTTAAAATTCTTCTATTGTGGGGAAAGCTGCAGGTTTTTACAGTTTTGGAGAACGAGGAATTCCACCCAGAGCTGGACCTGGAGCAGTTTAGCTTCTCCAGGCATTAATCTACTGTGACTTGTGGACCCTCACTTGGAGAAATTACCTCATGTTTGAACACAGTCTTGGTGAAAACAAGTCTTGATATGGGGTCAATCATTGAAATACCTTGTAGGAGCTTTGTAGGATCACATTTAATCCTCATTGTAACAAGTGGAAATGTTCTTAGCAATGTCATGGAATCAGAGAATCATAGAATACCAGGCTGGAAGGGACTTCAAACTAGCACTAGTTTGGGATGGCCCATAGCAAGTGCATATCTATACCACAGACAGCTGCATTTTGACAAGCTGCCCAGACCATTCTAGCCGGTGGAGAGAAATAGGTACCTATTGGATGTTACTCATCCTGTTTTAGTGCAGATGTCTGAAATAAGCCATATGAATCCAAATATGCAGCAGATGGCTCTGAAATATTTGATATTCTGGCTGCTCCACCTTAAAAAACAGAGAGAGCTTCAGTCTCTTTTTAGCAAATTAGTGTAACAGGACAAAATCCTTCGATAACTCAATACGTAACAATCATCCCACAATGTTTTTTTCAGTCAAAACTGCAGTTGGTACTAAACACTCATATTCTTAGCTCACTTACTAAATATGTGTTATAAACTCAATTGTACAACTGCATGGAGACCTCACGGTCTCTCCCCTCACAACCTTGCTGAATATTATAGCAGCTTTGGTTAACACTTGCCTGTGAGAGTCCATTCTCCATAAACTCAGTTGCCAGCTTTGCAGCAGCTCCGCAGTTGCCAGCTTTGGGAGCTCCTGACTCTGCTTCGGGATGTTTGGCACAGCAAGCTGACTTTGTTTTCATGTTGCTCTTCCTTGGGTGACACTCTGCCAAGAATTTTTCAGATCTCTGAAATGATTAAGGAAGCTTTAAGGTAAAGAGTAAAATGAGCATCGCTTAATAAAATGCAAAATAGGAAATCAGTTATTAGATTTAGAGTGAGGTATCAAAAGATAAATATATATATATTACTATATATATATAATTTATATATATATAATTATATCTTATAGTTTCCTCTGTGCTGGCAATAGAATGCCTGAAACCTAGGTGGTGAATATATTACAGTTGGAGAAGGTCCTGATCAACTGGCCTGATCCAGGCTCACAGTCCATTAACACAGGGACCTAAATGTGTTGGGTAGCAAAAATCATAGAATTGTTCTGGTTGGAAGAGACCTTCAAGATCATCAAGTCCAACTGTTCACCCAGCACTGCCAGGTCACCACTGAACGGCGTCCCTCAACACTACATCTCCACGACTTCTAAATCCCTCCAGGGATGGTGACTGCACCACTTCGCTGGGCAGCCTGTTCCAGGGCTTGACAATCCTTCCGATGAAGAAATTTTTCTTAATATCTAATCTAAATCTCCCCTGACACAACTTGAGGCCATTTTCTGTCATTATAACGCTTGTTACTTGGGAGAACAGACTGACCCCTACTTCGCTACAGCCTGCTTTCAGGTAGCTGCAGAGAGTGAGGTGGTTTCCCCTGAGCCTCCCTTTCTTCTGGCTAAACAACCCCAGGTCCCTCAGCTGCTCCTCACAAGGCTTGTTCTCTAGATCCTTCACCAACTTCACTGCCCTTCTCTGGAGATGTTCCAGCACCTCAATGTCCTTGGAGTGAGGGGCCCAAAAGTGAAGCCAATATTCAAGGTGCAGCCTCACTAGTGCCCAGTACAGGGGGACGATCCCTGCCCTAGTCCTGCTGGCCACACTATGTCTGATACAAGCCAGGATGCTGTTGGTCTTCTTGGCCACCTGGGCACTCCCTGGCTCATATTCAGCCTGTTGTTGATCAGTACCCCCAGGTCCTTTTCTGCTGGTCCCTTTTCAGCCACTCTTCCCCAAGGCTGTAGCACTGCAGGGTGGTGTTGTGACCCAAGTGCAGCACCCAGCAAAAAGTGGAATCAGACTTCACAGTAACCGTGCTACTTTTAAAACTTCAGGATCTGGGGAATTTTTTACCTTGTCGTACTTCCACTGTCTCCAAATTACTCACATTTTGTTAATACTGTGTTTGCTTGCAACACACAAAGGGGTACCCGTGGAGAGTAGCCTTTTGGGAAGCTGGATCTTCATGTAGGTGCCCCTGTGGAGAGGACAACTGCAACTGGAGCAGGATGGAACACCCAATTCATCTGACACAAGTGCCAACAAAATGTCTATATTTTGACTTGCTACCAGGGACACAAGCATGTGGTTGATTGTTCTTGTTTTCTTCCAAGTGGTGGTTGAACATTTTCCTGTGATTTCATGGGTAGAGGGAAGGGAAAGTACTTGGCAATGTACACCACCTGCATTGACTGGACAGGGAAGTGTTGTATTTGGAAAGAAATCATGTTTTACTCATTTGACATTTCTGACATAGGATTTGATGTTCCTGACATAGGATTTCTTTGCGGTTCGGCTTCATGAATTTTTGTCTCCTGTGTTTGTGTTGTGCTCAGCAAATTAAAGACATATTGTCATCAGCCTCAGGCAGTAATGGATTACCTATACAACAGCAGCCTGCACATTCAGCCAGCCAGCTCATTGTCTCTGCCCATGCCTGCGGAGGCGATGGAGGTGACGACGTCTATTTCTCTTCAGCTGGTTGTGATACAGCAGGAACAGGGCTGAGTCACCTCTGTTATCCCTGCTGCTTAAAGCATCTTTGCCTGCTGGGTTGTCTGGAGCGTTTAGGGGTCAGATGGGTTAACTCTGTTTGGCCATGTATAGATATATGTTATATATTACAGATATATATCCATTAATTAAATAAAAATATAAAATAAATATATGTGTACATACAAATGTAGCAGAAATATCCTGGGAAATAAGAATAATCAGTCTACAGGATTTATCTCTGCACTTGGAAAAAGTGAGAGAGAAGTGAGTTGTCCAGCTATGGCAAAACCATCAGGTTATTATGGTGGGTGAATTGAGTGCAACCTCTCATTAGCTTTTGAAAAGGCCTGTAGTATTTTCATTACCTTGATAAATATCAAGGGTCACTTTGAGTCTTAAAGGAGAGATTTCTTCGACAAAGCTTTTAACTTCAGGCTGACATTTTACCTTAACTCCATGGTAAAGCACGTTTTTAGAGATTAATTCAAACACACTATTCACTTTGCAAGGCTAATTTCAAATTCATTTGGCCTTATCTCTTGCAGCTCTGTGGGTTTCTAATGACATTAATGTTTGTATTTTTTAAAGTCAGAGGTCCTAAAGATTCACCTTGCCCTCACCTTCACTTTTTCTTGGTAATATATAGGGATGAGTTAATACATAGCCTCACAAGGGGCTTTAAAAAAAAAAATCTTTCCAGCCCTCAGTGAGTAATAAAATGCAAATAAAACAAAGGCACAGGTCCGCCATCTTTTTAGTCTGGGATGGCGGTGTGTTGGCTGCTTTGGTTCCATCCTGAGATGCCTGGTCTTCTTCACGGCCCTAGAGACCTGGCTGACTCCTGTGGAGCTTGTGTCAGGACCAGGCTCCTCTCCTTGGACAGATCTAGGCTGGAATCTATGTACCAAGCATCCACTTACCGAGGGCAGGCAGACAAGTGCTTCAGCATGAGCATCTATGGTCCTATAGAAGCTTAGATTAAGGAGACCTGCACTCCAATTTCACTTGGAAGGTACTGCACGTTTTTGGCCATCATCAGCTGGCAGATAAACTCCTCCTGTCCTGTCATAAACCCTTCTCATCCAAACATCTCAAAGGCTAAGTAAATACTAATTTACAGAGAAAGAAATTGAAATAAAAAAGTACAAAGTAGCTTCCCTAGGAAAACAGAAGCCACAGTTCAGTCTGGGGAGGAAGGCCCATACAAGCTCCATTCATCTATTGAGTCTACTGAAATTCCCACCTTGAGCCTTTAACTAGAGCCTAAATAAAGGGTAAGTTTTGGGTTAATGTTCTGCAGGAGAATAAATTTTACCCAGAATGTGTCAGTGGCAGTTATGTGAGTAGAAAACATGTCCCTGGAGTGCTTCTTTTACCCACCAGACACGACTCTCTTTCAAGGAATCGTCATCTTCATGACCAGTGGGGCTGGCACACGAGCTGCATCTTTAATTAGGAAGTGAAGTTTAAAATGAACTGGAGTGCCTCACAGACCTTTAATTCAAAGTGTTTTCTTTCAAGTGAATTTGTAGGGAAAGATAGCATTGGGAAAGACGCTGGGAAAAATGCGTCTTTGAGTAAGGTAATGAGTTCAGCAGCAGTTTAAAGAGGGTGAAAATCAGACACCAAGAAAAATAGTAAAGAGGAAAGCAAATCCATGAGGGAACAATTAATAAAGCATCAAAATTACATTTACAAGTATTCTACTTAGCTTAGTGCCACTTGAGCACTAGTGTGTTAATGCAGCAGGCTATTTATAGTGTAATAAATCACTTCACCCCTTAAACTGCAAAATTACATTTGTGTGTTTTGAAGGCTGTGCTCTGTTACCAAATTTAAAGGTGCTGACAGAGCAATCAGTATTTTGTGGAGCAAATAGAACTGAGACTTTGTGTCAAAACAACATCATCCTGAGGCAGCTGGAGAGGTAAACGTGCAGCCAAAGGCATATTCACCATTTGAGTACAGCCATATTCCCTGTGAGTCAAACAGCTCATACTCCTAAGGATGCCATAATATTCTTTAGTCTACACGATTCAGAGCATCCACTTGAGACAATTCACCCTGAAATCGTGTGTGGAGCAACCAAGGCTCACTCTGAGGTACCTCCTGAAGGTGGGGACAGGACTGCTGTGGTATGAACACGTCTGCTTCCTCCTTCTGCAGAAAACAACACAAAGCCCAGCCATCCTCCAGTGGAAGAAAGGGATGAAAGCCCCCAAGCTGAGGAGCTGCTCCTCTGCTGGATTTGTCCCCCAACCTCCATCTTTCCATGAAGATGAATAGAGAGAGATGGGTTTAATGAATGAAAATGTGTGGAAGTCAGGAGAGGAAGACTGGAAACTCAGCAAGACAGGCAAAGAGTTTATACAGTCTTTATTTTTGAGTATGCAGGAATCTGCCTGTGGCACCTGAATGGCTGCAGAAATTGTTTTCAGAAATTAAACATAACTAAGCCCAATGTGCTGGGTAAAAACTCTGTGACTCATACAATGATGAACTACAGAAAACCCGAACAGCAACTGTCGCAGTGTTAGGACAAAATAACTCTCAAGTAGATGATGCATATGACAGATAGATGTGCTCATCTAATTGCAATAACAGACAGACAGAAGAAGAGGTTGTTACGAAGGTTTTGCATTAGCACACGTTTGATGGTATTTATTGCTTCCAGGACTGGTGATGGTGGAGGCAAAAACCTCACCCATGCTGAGAGTGCTGCTAATAGCACTGTGCATTTTAAGCTTTCCCTGTCATAGGGAAAAGCCATTTAACACCACATGCTCTGCTTTAACTTATGTAGCTCCTTACCCACAGGAGCACGCTTTGGCAGCATTAGGAGTCAGGTGCAACGTGCATGGCTATAGCCTCCTTACTGCTGAAGCCCCACAAATATAGATGCGACTTCACATTGGCTTGTAGGTCAGCCTATTGTGGTAGATCAAGCTGCTTTGTCACAGCATCACCTTAGAGTCACCTTGAAAAGACCTATTTCAGCCACGTGCTCACATAGGGTCAGTGCAATTTCACACCCACGTACATGAGATCAGTCAGTCTTCTCACATGATAAATTACACCTCTGCCTTCTACTAAAATGGATTTATTACAATCTCTGACATTTAGTTGGGTGCTTTCTATTGGGAAAAACTGGGTTTGGAAAGTTTACAAAGGCTCTCTTGGGAGCATAAAATCAATACCATTGTTAAAACCGAGTTACAGTTGTTTGCTGCCATTGCCTGTGTCAACACTATTGGTAGTGTCCGCTCAAATAATTTTGCTGCCAACCATAGCAACAATATGGTAATAAAATACATCATATCTACAAAAGTTTCTGTTTATGAAACAGGTGGGACTTTCAAAGCTTTTTAATGTTGGCTCAATGTGGCTTCTACTGATTTCCCCAGGAGAGCCTATCATTGCTTTCTTTGAAGCTTTTGAAGAGTGAGGAGATGTTATCATTGATTCAAGGGAAGCAAAAGGACTTTTGAGAAGACCCTTGAAAATGCAACCTTTTAATCATAAAAGCCTTCATCAAGATCAAGCTGGTCAATAGAAAGTATGAGACCCTTTCCCTTCCCGGGGACACTCATAGAAACATAGGATGGTTTGGGTTGGAAGGGACCTTTAAAGGTTATCTAGTCCAACTATGTAAAAGTCTTGTGACATTTTGATTTTTATTTTTCTAGAGAAGCAAGATGCTTCTTGTGCGGTAGATGAGAGTTCTCTCCACCACACCATGGGACAGTGGTCTCTGACACTTTGGTGATGATGCGAGGGACAAACAGTGGCTGGAGAAGTTGGGTAAAGACAAGATCCTTTGGGCAGGGATGCAGCACTGTGTGGGGACCACTCTGCCTTCTGCTCCTTCCCAGAGCCGAGGTTGTGCATCTGCAGAGCCCAGTGATGAAGATCAGCCTCAATATGCCTGGTATCACTTTTGAAATGAATATAGGATTAGCCCAAATAACTTTTCTTCACTGCAGAAAGATGTTTATTCAGTGTCATTCATCCTAACATAGTTCACACACCAAGTCAATACAGACAGACTTTGTAAATTTTAGCTTTCTAATAGTTTCCACTTAGTGCTCTATAAATTGAGCTACATTACTTTTCAGATTGCTCACCCAAGTCCTCCAGATGGTGTGTCCTCTCTGGACATAACCACGTCACGATGGGTCCCTGAGAGTCATCTAATGAGTCCCAGTTTTGCACAAAAAGTCAAGAGAATCATCATTGCTCAACACACTCTTGCTACCCGATAGCAGATAAATAGGTCTGCTGGGAAAAGGCGCCGGTGGATGAATGGCTAAGAAACTCTAATAGCAACAGTAAAAGGCTTTGGATGCTGATCCTGCTGTCTATCATCAGTTATCCTGGAAGTATTTACTGCTGTTCCTCCTTGCTCAAAACAAACATGCTAACTGATTTTAATGCAGTGATCACCACTTTTTATACTGTATGCACTGGGGGGAAGAAATCAGGTGGTCTATACCTTTTAAAACTGAAAATGAATGTTTTCCCCTTAGTCTAGAAAGCAAATAAGGAGCTGTCAAATGATGTGGCTATCTAAAAAGCAGAGAAATTCTTCTCTTATGGCTGAATTTCTTGCGATTCAGATTCAGGCAAGGCAGCTTATCTCTCTAACCTCTCTTCTCCAGATCTGTAAATTAAAATGGTGCAGGAGTGTTTTGGGTCTTTTATAGCTAACCTTTGCACAGCTCATATGAAATGGTATGTATTCAAGGAGGTCTTCCAGTGCCAAGCCACGAGCAAGATTTACAGGAAAATTCAATTAAAGTCACAATGAGAGAAAGGATGAGCAAAGAGATTACAACTGGAAGGCTCCCAGAGTTTTAAAGGGACCTCAAAAGATGAAGTTTGCTAGAAAAGCAAAACGCAGACACTAAACATCTCCAGGGAGAAGCGGGAAAAATACATCATTCAGGAACAAGGGTATTAAGAAAGGAGGGAAAGGGATAAATGCAGAGTGTTACATATAGGAGTCAGATTTATGAAAAGGCAGTTACCAGCTGATCCTGGCTTTTCTCTAGACAGAAAGCCTTTTTCCCAGGGTTTTGCAGGTGTAAGTTTATATAAGGAGGCTACAACTACGTGATGAAGCCTGCACAACCACGTCACATAGCCCAGCAACCACTATCCCAGGTCCATTTCACCGTGCTGTACTCTGGTCTGGATGCAAATGGGACGTAGAATGTACTATATAGACCAGTCAGATATGTACCACTTAATACACTGCAAATGTTACCCATTTTTTTATAGTGATTGCTTAGCCTCTGTCCTGACACTTTGGGTTTCTCAGCATTGTTCTCCAGATTATCCCAGGATGGCCTCACAATGGTCCTTGAATGACTTGTAAATAAAAGTCGTGTCTAAGTAGGTCAGAGCTGAATCAGAGATGCAGGTATAGAACATTCTTCTACTACCGCTGTATATCTTGAATTTCCAAAGAGCTTCAAGAGTTTGGAAATCATGAAGTGAGAACGTGTGCATGAGTAAGAGCACATTAAGACTGTGTTGAATAGCTCTTAGCAAAGCACCAGGATGACATGGCATCTTGAAAGAGTGTTAATTTTTACTTCATATAAAGTATAGAGAGTGCACAGATGACCGGGTTTTATGAGAAAATATATGGTCCATAAGAAAAAGGAGATGTCTGAGCAAAACACACTATAGTAGAGCCCACAGATAGATGTGTTGGCAAATTAAACGAACATCTTACCTTCTGTGGGAAAAGCAGTTACCTTTGAGGAGTGATCACATAATTTAAGCACACGGAGAGCTGTTATCGCTTACGTTGGGAAACGAGTTCCAGTGATGAAACTCCAAGAAATTGCTTTATATTGGCTACCTTTTCCAAAAGGCACAGTGAAATGTGAGTGCAGACAACGTCTTTCAGGAGTTTTCATCAGAAGCAGACTGAGTGAAAAAGGGTTAATAGTTCCATTTACCTTATGATGTATTCCCATGCAAGCCAGCGTCAGCCTATAGGCCTGACTAATCCCAAGCGTAGTTACTAATTGCTGTCATCCAAACAGTAGCTGGCAGCCATTTAATTTTCCCTTTCACTTGATGTCATTAACACTAGCGACATATGGCTGCTTCCCTGCCACCGCTAAATGGCTACTGGAGAAACCTATGGCTCGAGCTCTGCAAACATGAAACTCTATGATTAACTTTAAGCATCTCATTGATGTCAGGAAGAATCATTTACAGATTTGGATCATAAATGCTTGAAAGCTGTTGAGTTTTTCTGAGCACAGCTTACAACAACAGTACAAAAGTACACTTCTTAAGAGCATCTTTAACTCACAACCAGACTAATGGAGAGGCACAATAAAACGCAGGCAGTTTTGGAGATGTAGGTTGAAACACATCTCACAGTCGTTGTGGTATAAATTATTACCTACCACTTAGCTTTCTTCCTTTCTTTTTCTTTTCTACTTTAACATAGTAGAGTAGGGTAATTGTTTCTAACTGAAATTGCATGATTTTTCTGAATTACTTTTGTATCTTCTCACTTGGCTCAAAATATTAGGTCAAGATTTCAAATACAGGTCTAAAAACTCCCAGTTTCACTGCCTACTATTTGTTTTTGCTAGATTAAAAAATTCTTTAACTCTATTGCCTTATGTATAGATGTTACTGGTTTTTTTTTTTGGTGTTAAAGTTACATGATGCTTCTCAAATCCAGCACTGATTTTCTCTACCTCATTTTTTCATGTCTATCTAAGCTGATTAATTTTTAAATAGTATACTTTTTCTTTCTGCTGGTCTCATGCTTACGATGCACTGCAGAATTTCTGCCATGCTGCCTTCAGGTAAGATTTGGAGGATTTAATATCACAGGCATTTCAGATCCTGTTGAAATAGCATAGCAACTGAAGTGACAATATTCCTTTTAAAGCTCAAGAAATTTCTGGACCTTCTGTCATTTGGAAACATAAAGCAAGACAAAAAAGTCTCAGATCTTAGTGACTTTTCTTGCTAGGAAGACAGCAAGTCCCACAGAGGACAATAAATAATTTTTGGTAACATACAGCAGGCACTGAAGATTAATAATTGTAAATTGAGTTCTTCCCACTCTGAGTTTTACAATGAAATAATTTAGTGAAACAAAAGGGTGACAGAGCAGAGAGACAAAGCACACTCTGATGCTCCCTTTCCTCACCCACCCCTATGCCCTACGGGAGGTCTGCTCACTTGAACTGATTCCCGCCATGGCTGTATTAGTGGCCCCACTGCCTTCTTGAGAGTCCCTGTGCATCAGTAGTACTTTGGAGGCAGTAACCCTCACACTGCAGAAAGCCATTCCACAAGCAGCCCCCCACAGGTCTGCGTCCCACTCTGAATTTTTATGCAAGGCAAACAATCACAGCAAGAAGTGCACTTTTCTGGAAGTTGACCTCGTATGAAAGACGTGCTGAATCCAACTAATGTAATTTTCTTCCTTCTATTTTCAGGGCGAGTCCCTTGCTGCATGTCTGGGAGTGCTTGCTGCTTTGTGTGTTTTATTTTAGCAAATGTAAAGAGATTCGCTGCTCCAGCTAAAATCAGTGTTCCTCAAACTGAATTTTATCCCACAGTTAAGGTGAGTAATGAATCCTTGGTACTGACTTTGTCAGCATCACAGTTTCTATCCTCTTCTCCACTTTTTTCTGGAAAGATAATGACTTTTTTTGTGTAATAGTTTACACAAGCTACTTCCTTTGGCACCTTGGTGAGGGGTGGGGACTGTCAGTAGAAGAACCGATAACCTGTTTTCTTTCCTCCAGCTGGAGCTAAAAGCAGAGTAAGGCTCAGTATGAGAACAAAGGGAAACTTCAAACTTGTCTGTGTTAGCAGAATGTCACAGAGCTCCCTCCAGACTTCTGCAGCAAGGTCCTCATGACATAAAGTGAGTAAATGAACCCATTTTGTGTTAGTGTACATTCGCAGCGATGACACCAGCCAGGGCTGGTGAGAGGAGTTATATGACTTGGGCAAAGATCTACTCTACCTTCAGACTCCTCGTCCGTTTTCAAGAGATAAATAAAAGCCGAGTCAAACCTGGATCACGGTGAGCAGGAATTGTAGTAAAATTGCAATAATAAAGTCACTCAAAAAAATTAGAAAAAAAAAAAAAAGGGCTATATATTGGCGTTTGAAAAGGCAGAGCCTTAGGGACAGGAACAACTGTGCTAGCAGTGAGGAGCGCTATGTCCGTGCTGGGTTTTACCGGTTAGGTAAGAGGAAGCAGAAAGAAGGGAAGCGACAGGAGGGAGCAGGAAAGTGAGCAAGTTTGGCAGGGATGCCGGGAAGGCAGAGGGCTGACAGTGCCTGAGGCAGTAAAACACTTCATTAGCGATGAGTAGCTGGACCTTGCTAGGGAAGGGGAGACAAAATTCGGACTGAAAGGCAACCATTGAGGGAAAAGTCTGCGTAATTCTGAGGATAAGAATAATTTGGGTCAGGCCACGACTAAGCTGCTCTCCCATCGCACGGAGGAGTGTCGCTGTCATGCTCTAGCGAGAACAGGAGCAGTTCACCGCACATCCCACCGGGTGGGATCCCACCTTAAGGGGGGGGGGG